>JASDQU010099822.1:314304-327695 GCA_032191745.1 Picea mariana
AAATTGTTATTATTGCCTCACTATCAAAGTCAATAGTATTGTCAAAAATTACAAATTTTAGTGCACTTTGGTTTTGATTGTAATATAGATAATGTTTCAAACTTTTTTGGCACAACAATGTCCACAAGTATGTCCAAACAACTTGAAAAATAAATAAAGACAAATAAAAAATATAGTTTACTATATTTGACTATTGTCAAGACTATAGGTGTCTACGCTTGAATGAAGCCTTAATATGTCACACATATGCCAATGATTGACTCTACTATATCTTGGATTGACCCCTAACCACTAACTTTGGTAATAATAGTTGACCATGGTTTGATATAGATGTTCATCATTAGCATTACTTGTCCCTAACCCCAAACCAATAAGGATGGTTGAATGTGATTTACTTTCATTGACCATGGATGCTTATAATTGTCCATAATTGATGCTACCTCTCTAATTAACCACAAACCCCTAACATAATTTCCACTAATAAATATGGTTGATTATAGTCGACAATGTTGACCATGATTAACTATAGGTGTTCATAATTGAATATAGTCAATTATGTCAATCATTTATTCTACTAAACAACCAACCCCTTAAACCATAACCCAATATTGATGGTTCACCATGATTGTCTATGGTTGTACATGGTTCCCTACCC
This sequence comes from Picea mariana, assembly GCA_032191745.1. Taxonomy (NCBI): domain Eukaryota; kingdom Viridiplantae; phylum Streptophyta; class Pinopsida; order Pinales; family Pinaceae; genus Picea; species Picea mariana. Next base: position 314,960 of record JASDQU010099822.1, read on the forward strand.
CACTCATCATCCACTAACCCCCAAGACTACAACCATTAAAAAATATGGTTGACTATAGTTTCCATGGTTGAATGTAGCCCCCTTATGTCAATGGTTGATGCTACTAACCCAATAACCCTCTCACCCATAATCTTATAACAATGGTTAACCATGGTTACATATAGTTGTACATGGTTGATCATACTCCATTAACTGAACATTAATCCCTAAATAATTTCCACTAGCATATATGGTTTACTATGGTTGTCCATGGTTAATGTTATCCCACTAATTGAGCACTATCCTTAGATAATATCCACTAATGAAAAGGGTTGACTATGGTTGAACATGGTTAACTATGGTTGAATGTATCCATATTTTTTTAGTGGTTGACCTTGTAACCTTGTAACCCTTAAACCAATAATGATAGTTAACTGTGGTTGGAATTGGTTGAGAATGGTTGTGTGTGGTTGTCCATGTTTCATGTTACACCATTAATTAATTAATAACCCTTGACATAACATTCATTAACAAATATAGTTGGCTATGTTTCATGACATGATTTCATGGTTGAATGTAGTCCCATTATGCCAATGGTCAATGCTACTAATTCACTAACCTCGAACTCTTGTAACACCCCAATTTTGATCCCCCAATGCAACATTGTATATTTGTAAGTATTATGAATGGTCATCGACCAAGAGATGTAATATGTAAACATTGTACATTAAAAAAAAAAATGAAATGAACTGTTGGTTGTAGATGGGTAAGGACTAGAGTAATGGGGAGCTGTGATTCCACAAGAGAGGCAACTTAATGGGGGTTTTCATATGCCTTGAGTCTTAAGCCATCTTCATTAATCATTTTTTTCATTTATCCATTTATCCCTTTGTCTTATTAAGCACTAAAATCATTGAATTCATGTAAGAGGTTGAGTGAGGAAGTCAACCCACTCAGTTATGACAACATGGGTTAAGTGTAAGCATATTTTGGGAGGAAGAAAGAGTCAAGTAAGCATGGAAAAATAGGAAATTTGAGTAGGAAGAGGGATAGTTTTTTATAGTGAGAAAGAGAGGAGGAAAACAAGAGTTGAGTGTTGGGAAAGAATAGCTAGCCATAATGGGTATTGAAGATAGCTTGCTAAAGTTGGAAATTATGTTGAGAATGAGGTTGTTATGCCTAGGAGTTCTTTTTTGTTGAGAAAATTACCCAAGAGAAAGTGAGATTGTTGTGTGAGAAAACCTTTTGCAGTTAGATTTTTTGGAGCCCCAGTAGAGAAAATTTTGACCAGATTGTGATGGAACCCTAGAGGGGATGGATATTTTATGAGGGGATGTGGTGCAGAGAAGGAAATCTTATCCCCTAGGTTGTGCAGATTGATGGGGAAGAGAGTTGGGTGGTTGGAATTGTTGTAGGAGTTGCATCATGGCATTTTTTGTGAGTTTTGAGATATTAAAATGGATTGTAGACACCGATAGGAGCCTATTTGTCCTTGTGGACTCTTATCTCCAGCTCGAGGGTGGATCGTTGCAGAGAGAACTGGTGCAACATAGCCTACATTTGGGTGGAACGTCCTTTGTATACATCCAGTTGTGTAAATCGTTTTTAAAAGATAAGTTTTTTAATCACCGTGTTATTTACAATTGTAATGATATGATTGAATGTTGAATTTACTCTATATTTTGTATATATGAATGTTGTTGTGTGTGTTTAATTGTTTATATACATGTTTAAATTAGTTGCACTCATAAAGAAAATTACTAATGATATTTGCATGAGTGTGTATCTCAGGATGTTTATAATTCCACATTTGAATCGAATGTTAGTCAATTTGGTAGTAACATGGTCGAGCTAGGAAGTTGGGCATGTTACAAGTTAGTATTAGAGAAAAAAAATTGGTAGTGTGCCTCAGTGAGGATATGGAGACGTTACATATTGGTATTAGATAATTTGGTTCAACACTAGACTTGTATGGACCGATTACTAGCATGGATTTAACAAATTCATTGGCAAAGCTTTAGTCTCTGTTGAATTTGGGAAAACAATGAAAGTGAAAGTAAAAATTCCCAAATTCTAGGTGACATATGCATGCAATTTGGTGATGGGACACCAAATTGACAATTGTAGAGTCAAGTTCATTGATGGGAAGTTAATTCTAGAGCTCCCATGTTGGCCAAAAAATAGAATTTTGGAAAATTAGTAATTTTGAGAATTTTTGGAAAGTTGGGAAATTTTCCATACATGATGATGTTGAAGCTGCATCTCGTGTGACATGGTGATGATGTTGTGGAGGCCACATGTCAGGTCAAATGGTGACGATAATGTGGAGGCCACATGTCAAGTGACATGGAGGTGATGACATGGAGGCCATGTGTCGGGTGATGTGGATTTCCACAATGGAAAGCTTGGGGCCTGTAGCAAAGGGTGTTGGAAAATAGACTAACTCTAAGGCATGGTGAAGTGCAGGATGCAGAATGTTGAATGTGGGTGCAGGATAACATGTGGGTGCATTATTCTTCCGCATAGATAGAGGCATGGGCATAAAAATTTTGGAAATTCGACTATGTAACACTCCCCATTACCAACAGACCATAAAATTTGCTCAAAAGCCACAAGGTAATGAACCCAACCCCAATTTGAGTCACGAAACAAAATTATTCTTCTCTGATAGCAATTCAAATAGTGGAAATAATTCGTTGAGATCAACCTTCACGCACAACCAACCTTATGTCGCTCACAACAATTGTTTTCTAGTGCACACAACTGGACTTGTGCCTCACGCGAATGTTGTTTCCCTGCACGCGCGGCAACCCAAACCTCACACTTGAATTTTGTTACCATTGTTACGAAAATTAACTAACATTTAAAATGTATTAACTGTCAAGCTCTGCATATGCAATATTTATGAAAAACTAACAATAACATGCACATCCATGCATAATTACGTGCAAATTCAGAAAACAAAAAATAAGTTAAACATAAACACGATAAGAAACATATAAACACACATAAAAGAGCACTTATATTTTGTTATAAATCACCAACTGCGTGCAAACCTCAGAGATTCCTCTTATTCGTAGACTTTATTGTTCATACACTGTCAACATCAGTTCACCCTCGAGTTGGGGCTATAACTCCACCATGGCAAAGGCTACCTAATCCAAACTAAGGTTTGACAAATAGCTCAATAAATAACAGGCTCAGCATTACACTCCAACCACATTTCCTAGCTCACAGCCTCTCATTCCCTACAACTTTTTCCACCCAAGGAAAAGTACCCCCTTCTCTGCTCAACCATCCTTCAGGCTCTCCCACTTCCCTTCTAGGGCTTTAGCAACAAACCGGCTAGGAATTCTTAGAGATTTGTATCTCTTGGAACACACAGTTTCTCAAGGAGTTACATCACCCACTAGCCCACACATGGGTAAACTAATCCCAACAACTCCCTCACCTAGAAAGAATTCTCCATGGGCTTGACAACTTGGCTCTTCAACCCAAACACCCAAGGATTTACTAGATAACAAATATCTCCATCTTTTGTTCACATTCTCCAGCCAAGGTATGGGTGATGGATGAAAGAATGAGTGAGTGAAAATTGTAATAATGATGAATCATCCGTACATAATGATAATTACACTAAGTTCTCCTCATTATATTGCATGTTCTTATCTTGACACTTGTCACTCCAAGAAATTCCTTTGGCTCCACTTGGTAATTCATTCCTCTCACTTGGGAACTTATGATAAAATTATAACATAAAGCTTATGACTTAGGAATAATATTATTTTATTCCTTGGGTTAATCCCAAATGAATTAGCTCCTTTCCCTCTCGTGGGGTCCTAGCCTCTTCAATGGGGAATCCTCCTATTGAGCTACACATTCCAAATACAATACTTCACTTCATATCCCATTACATTTCTTGAACCCCTTTATATAGTGTTACCATCACCTAAGAACATTCTAGAGGAGGAATGTTTTAGAAGCAGAACCTTCTAAGAAGTCCTCTTACATTTATTATATCTAACTACCATAGTGGGCCTTATTTAATAATATAGTGGATCTAGTCCACCTTACATTGAATGGCCTCCACTATTATCACTATGGGCCCTCCGGCCCCCCCACTACCTCTCTAGATACTTAACATTCCATCACCCTTATGAAAGCATTGTCCTCAACGCTTTTTATGAGGGTGTACAACCATATACCAGGGTCCCAGGGATAAGTGTGGACCATATTGTTGAAGTAGACTAGAGAACTAGGGTCCCATGTAGAAATGAAAGCAACCATGCTAAAGTAGTCCAACCACAATTGTAAACCAGGGTCCCATGTCCGAGTGCTCATGTGAACTCCATGAAAAAGGTATTGGAGACCAATAACCAACTGAAAATGATGCTCCAAAGACTGACACATGTCATGTGGATCTAAGTAAGAAGATCCATCCACATAGTGCGAAATGGTCATAATTGAATCTAGAGAGGTAGTGGGGGGCCCAGAGGGCCCATAGTGATAATAGTGGAGACCACTCAATGTAAGGTGGACTAGATCCACTATATTATTAAATAAGACCCACTATGGTAGTTAAATATAATAAATGTAAGAGGACTTACTAGAAGGTTCTATTTCTAGAAGGTTCCTCCTCTAGAATGATCTTAGGTTATTGGTAGCACTATACAAATAGGTTCAAGCAATGTAATGAGATATGAAGTGAAGTATTTTATTTGGAGCATGTATCTTAATAGGAGGATGCCCCCTCGAAGAGGCAAGTGAACATGAGAGGATCCCTTCCATAATAGGATCCATTGTATGTTGTTACCCTACCTCAAGGGTTTTATTATAATAAAAGTGTGGTTTCTTCTATATTTTTCTTGAATCATTGTATGTGATTGTATATTCTTATCTCTAGTACTTAACAATTGGTATCAAAGCACTTTCCTTGGCAATAAGTGTAGGCAATTTGTTTTTTATTTTTGCATATTTTGTCAGAGAAGAAAAAGAGGGACGTGACATTTTGGAAAATTTATGTATTTTTTGTACAAAATTTTCAGAAATGGTTTATATATCTGAGTTCCTCTCAGAAAATAACCCAATTTAAAAAACTTCGTCGGAAACGAAGTCCAGGAAGTCAAAATACCGACATTTTAAAATCTACAAATTTCAGGGTTTCTTCCGTGGACGACGACGTGATTTTTTTTTATTTTTGTAGCACCTAGAGGTCGAATTTGGTAAAACAAATTACAGGTCTGAGTTCCTCTTTAAAAAATAGTTTATTTCGAAAAACAAATCACCGAATTGGAGCTCCAGAATGAAGATATCGTTGATTTAAAATCAGTGATTTTTGGGGTTTTTTTTGTGACGGCAGCAAAATTGTAGAGTTCATAACTTTTCCCAAGGTGTTCAGATTGATACTAGATAAATTCCATTGGATATATTATTTTAATATTTTTTTTTTTGTACATTATATGTGGTGTTTCCAATGGATATTCACTCTCAACTCATGGAAATTATACGAAAGGTTGAAACCCTCAAAGCCTATATGCATGACCACCTGCAAGGCATCAAGGCTAGTCTACATGACCACACAAACAATTATCAAAATATTCAACGGTCATTGGATCTCCTACAAGAGGGATATATTATGAAAGACATAAGTGATGAATATAATCAAGAAGTATATGCTTGGTATGATTTTGAGGCCGATTGTGATGCTTGGTATAATATGGATAGTTCTCACTTTTAGGATGACAACCACTTTCATATTTTATTTGATGACTATACTCCACCTTTTGTAGAGAACATCAATGTGAAAAATCAGGAGCCAGTTATGATTACTAGTGTCCATCCTGCAAATTCTACAGTGGTATTATTCCTTCCATATTCAGTTATGACCCTTTCCCACTATGTGGATGAATATTTTTATTTAGATCCACTTGACAAGTGTCAGTATTCGGAGAATTATTTTCAATTGTTTATTGGGTTTTGATACTTTCTGCATGGAGTTCACATGAGAAATCGTACATGGGACCCTGGTTTACAATGGTGGTTGGACTACTTCAACATGGTGGCTCTCATTTCTACATGGGACCTTGGTTCTCTAGTCTACTTCAGCACTATGGTCCACACTTATCCATGGGACTCTGGTATATGGTTGTACACCCTCATAACAAGTGTTGATGACAACGTTTTCATAAGGGGGATGGAATGTTAGGTATCTATAGAAGTAGTGGGGGGCCTGGAGGGCCCATAGTGATAATAGTGGAGGCCACTCAATGTAAGGTGGACTAGATCTACTATATTATTAAATAATGCCCACTATGGTAGTTAGATATAATAAATGTAAGAGGACTTACCAGAAGGTTCTACTTCTAGAAGCTTCCTCCTCTAGAATGATCTTAGGTTGTTGGTAACACTATATAAAGGGGTTCAATCAATGTAATGGGATATGAAGTGAAGTATTGTATTTGGAGCATGTAGCTCAATAGGAGGATTCCCCCTCAAAGAGGCAAATGAACAGGAGAGGATCATTTCCATAATAGAAGCCATTGTATGGTGTTACCCTACCTCCAGGGTTTTCTTATAATAAAAGTGTGGTTCTTATATATTGTTCTTTGAATATTGGTGGTGTTTTTGTATTCAAGTCTTAGGTACTTAACACTTAACAAGGGAACATTACTTGTGGAAAAACACAAAAAATCAAAATTTTCTATTGTTAATTAATTCTTGTAGCTTACTAGCTATGAATTGAACACATCTTTAACTAAAATGTGATACCCATAGCTAAATGCATCTATATCATTCTAAAATAACATAATGCAGCCATAAAATCATCTACAATTACACATAAATACCATTCTCATGTACAGGGTAAAACACAACTATAAAACTCATAAGAGAAACTCATAAAATAATTAAACACTTATCTTTTAAAATGTTTGTGCAATCAACTGCTTGTGAAGGACTTTCCACCCAACCATAGATTTTTTGTTCCAAATCTCAACAACAATTCACCCCTGAGATGGGGCTAGTAATCCACAAGAGAAGGGTGCCTCTCACATTCCACTCACAACTCTAAATCCACAACCCATTGGTATTCTCCTACAACTAACCTAAATTTCCTTCAACTCTCTTCATCTTGACCTGCCCAACCCAAGGAATGTACCCCTTCACTGCCCTCAATCCCTCGAGCATCCCATTCATTTATCAGGGTGTCTCTGGCATGGGTAACTAGGAATCTCTCAGTTGGGAACTCAAGGGAATTTGCTGCCAGGAAAACTACTAGCAAAAACAATACCAACACTTGTTGTCACGGTGCAACTCGCCCAAGAGTTCACTCTTCAGGCTTGAAAACATGGCTCTTCAATTTCCAACTCCATTACACTCCAAAAATGCTCCATCATGCTCCAAAATTCGCCCAACCTTCATAGTCCAGCTCCAATGCTCCTTTTCCTTGCTCCCCCCTTACTTTTCATGCACAAAAACTCCATGTGAAAAAATGTCCAGTATCCCCAATACAAATTTCCTCTATTTTCCCAAGATGGTTGAATTCTAACTCTACCTAATGTGGATTTTATTGCATACCCATTATTCCAATAACTGTGGATGTCACTTCTACACCCACCTCTGATGGGTAATTAATGATTGGGCTCTCATACACTCAAACATTAAAATAGAAGTTGTCCCCAATGGTAATAAAATTCATAAATATGGGTTGAATTAATACCCATAATTAATTTTCTCCTTATATCCCTCTTAGACACTCCTAGACATCTCCATCTCTTGTGGATAAATCAACCCCCATATCTATCCATATTCCCACTAGTTGGAATCACATTATATTGATTAAAATCAGAAATACAATTTGCATATTACATCACTTGGTCATAGTCATATTCATATCTACATTATCATAATTAAAATGAGGATTATAGTGGGAATGTTACATTGTCCCTCCTCTACAATCGTGTGGCATCCTCATTGCATGATATGCTAATATACATATACAAATTTACATCATAATACTTTAATAAATAAAATTCTACAATTTAACAACTCTAGTAGTAGTTCCAACCAAAATCTCATATTCCCTTCAACCTGCTAACCCAAGGAATGCACCATTAATTTATTAGGATAAACCCAAGGAATGAGCCATTTGTTTATAATGACTAACCCAAGGAATGCACCATTTTTTTATCAGGATTATCCCAAGGAATAAGCCATTATTTTATCAGGGCCCCCAACACAGTTTGGCTAGGACTCTGAGATGTGGTTCCATAACTCTAGCTGCTCAAAATGGAGTCTTTCATTATGTTTTCTTCAAAATCGTAAAAATTGTAAGGCTATTCCTTCCGCATAGTTTCGTCATACTCCCATGTTTCATCTTCAAGACCATAACAAGTCCATTGAACCTTTACCAACCCTATGGCCTTGTTCCTGAGCACTTGGACTTCCCAGTCCAGGATGTGTATTGGTTCCACCAGGAAATCCCATATGTTTTCCACCTGGATCATGGTCCAATCAATTATGTGGTTAGGATCAGGCACATATTCCCTTAATAATGACACCTGAAAAACATTATGCACTCTCATGGATGCAGACAATGCTAGCATGTATGCAACTAGCCATATCTTTTCTAATATTTCGAATGGGCCACAGTATCTCACTGCCAATTTTGGGCAGCAACCCAATCTTATCGAAATTCTCTTTTCTTTCACTTTGAGAAAAACATGTTCACCCAATCTAAAAAGTCTATAAACTTTGTTATTGTCTGCATAACTTTCCTTCATGTCCTGGGAAGCCTTTAAATTTTGCCCGATATTTACCATCTGATCTTCCATTTCATTTAATAATTATGGCCCAATGAAAGCTTTGTCTATTGGGTTATCCCAACTCATTGTTTAGTTGCATTTCTTTCCATACAAAGCTTCAAATGGACTCATTTTTAACGAGGCTTGATACTCATTATTGTAATCAAAATCCACTAAGTGGATACAATATTCCCACTTTGATGGTTGGTCCATCACATACATTCTAAGCATATCTTCAATGATTCTATTAATCCTCTCTGTTTTCCCATGTGACTCTGGGTGATAAGATGTGATGTGATTTAAATTTGTCCCAAAGCCTTTAAACAAACCTTTCCATAAATTTGAGGTAAATTTTGGATCTCTATCTGAAACAATTTTCTTAGGCACTCCATGTAGCCTAGAAACTTCCTTCATGTAAATTTTTGCAATATTTGTTTCCTTGTGTGTTGTCTTGATAGGAATAAATTGTGTTACTTTTGTTAATTTATCCACCACTACCATGATGGAATCATGTTGCTTCATTGTTCTGGGCAGCTTTGTAATGAAATCAATTGTAACCACTTCCCATTTCCACTCAAGAATGAGAAATAGTTGTAGCAGCCTCGTTGGATCTCTATCCTATGTTTTTACCTTTTGACATTCTAGGCACCTGGATATGTAATTATCCACTTCCTTCTTCATTCATGTCTAAAAGTATTCTCTTTTTACAACTACAAATGTCTTTTGATATCCTAGGTTCCCAACATATGGCATATTATGGATTTCCCTCAACACTGTATTTTTCGTCTCTCTGAATTTAGCACATACATTTTTCCTTTGTACATGAGGATTCCATCATCTTTCAACTCATAAAAATTAAATTTCTGTTGTAAATTACTTTGTTGTAATGTTTCTTTTATTTTACATATTGTTGGTCTGAATTTGCAGCCTTTAAAAGTATTTCTTTTAAATTTGTGTTGAACATGCTAATTTGTACATTGTAATCTATGTTGAACATGCTAATCTGTGTTGAATTTGCAACATCTAAAATTCTTTCTTTTAAATATGTGTGCACTTCATGAGCTCTTTTGCTAAGTGCATTAGGCACATGATTTTCCTTACGTTTTGTGTGCTTAATTTCAAAGTCATACTCACTCATAAATTGCATCCATCTAGTTTGTCTAGCATTTAATGTTGGTTGCCCAAACAAATTATTCAAACCATAGTGATTCGTTCTTAGCTCAAACCTTCAACCCATGATGTAATGTATCCACATTTTTAATGCATGGACAATTGTTTACAACTCCAAGTCATGTGTAGCACAATTCCTCTCATGCTCCTTTAATTTTCTAGACTCATAGCATACCACATGATCATTTTGATTGAGGACTTCATCGATCCCTTCCTTACACACATATGTGCACACTACAAAGTCTCCATTTGGGTCTGTAATCTTTAATATTTGTGCACTTGTCAAAATATCTTTCAATTGTTGAAAAGTTTCTTCACATTTGGGAGTCCATTCAAATTTCACTTCCTTCTTTTGCAAATAATTGATTGGACTTGAAATATTTGAAAACCCCTTTATGAATCTTCGGTAATAACTCGCAATACCCATAAAAGATATGACCTCTGTGACATTTCTTGGTGTTGTCCATCCTATATTGGCCTCTATTTTCTTGAGATCAACTGCTATCCCATCTGCTGAAATAATATGCCACAAGTAGTGAATCTTCTTTTGATAAAATACGCACTTACTTAGCTTGGCATACAACTTGTATTCTCTCAAAACTTGCAACACCATTTTTAAATGTTTCTCATGCTCTTATTTTGTCTTGGAGTAGACTAGAATATCATCCAAAAAAAAAATTACAAACTTGTCCACGTACTCCCTGAACACTCCATTCATCAGGAACATAAAAACAGTTGGGGCATTTGATAGTTCAAATGGAACTACTATGAATTCATAATGCCCATATATTGTTCTGAATTTTGTCTTACTGATGTCCTCTTCCTTAATTCTGACTGGATGATATCTTGATCTCAAGTCAATATTGGAAAAGATCTTTGCACCTTTCAGCTGATCAAAGAGATCATCAATCCTTGGAAAAGGATATTTGTTCTTTATTGTGACCTTATTCATTTTCCTTAAATCAATGCACAACCTTAAAGTTCCATCCTTATTCTTTACAAAAAGAATTGGGGCTCCCCAAGGTGACACACTTGGGCGAATATACCCCTTCTTTAATAACTCTTCAAGTTGCATTTGCAACTCTTTTAATTCTGGTGTGCCCATTCTATAACGTGTCTTGGACACTGGGGTAGCTCCTGGCACCAAATCAATAGAGAAATCAATGTCTCTCTTTGGTGGAAATCCTGGGATTTCCCTAAAAACATCTTCAAAATCTTTCAAGACCGAATGGTCTTCAATACTTTCCACTTTATGTCTGGATGCCTCTTCCATATGGGCTACAAAAATTTGACATCCTTTCCCGAAACTCTTTTTCAACTACATGGTTGATATTTCTCTAACATCTACAACTCTTGGAATGCCTTGAATCATTCCTTGGTTCCCTTCTTCATCAAGACAATTTATGGTCTTGTTGTAACAGTCTAGGAAAGCATGGTGTTTCTCCAACTAATCCATGCCAATTAAATAATCATATTAACCCAAAGGTATAATTTTCACATCCACCTTTGTGTTGAGTTCATTCATGTCTATTTGAAAATATTTAACCAACTCATTGATCTTTCTCTCAGCCCCTGTGGCTAACTTAACTAACTAAGATTTCTTATGCTTACTCCTTTACAAGTCAAATATTTCAACAATGTTAGAGTTTATGTAATTATGGATATCTCCATAATCAATTAAAATTGCTATGGGTTGGTTATCAATCTTACCTTTCACTTCAATCATGGGGGATTGATACTCTACTTGTTTGTTGTCCAAGGCTACATAAATTCTTGAAATTTCAACTTCTTGAATGTTGTGAACAATTCTCATTATTTCACCTTTGTGAGGGAAGTCCCTATATAAGTGATTTCCCTAACATCCCCAACATTGTACAGGATGTTGCCTTGGCCTTTTCCCAATTGAATATGTTTTCTTTTGGTCATTTTGGGTTGGCTTTCCTTGTTGACTTGCTTGGGATTTGTTCTTGAAAGGGGGTGGCTTAAATCCTTTTTTCCTTTGCTCCTTATCCTTCATCTTGTCATTCCAATTCTTTTGGAAGTCTAAATTCCCTCTGCTCTGCTCGTAAATATGTTTTTCTCTCCTTATGGTCTCCTCCAAAGTTATGGGGTTATCATATTGTATCTTGTCATTGTAGAAAGAGGTTAACCCACTTAGAAACCTTTGGAATTTTACCTTCTCATTCTTTATGAAGTCCACATAATTCAGAAACTCAAAGAACCTCTTGTCATACTCATCCATTTTCATGCTTCCCAACTTGAGTTCAAAGAACTCTTTTGTCTTTCTCTCATAGTAATGCTCAAAAAAATATTTCTCTTGCAAATATCCTTTGAATTGTCTCCATGATACCTTCCTCTCATCAATTTGTTTTTATTTCTTACGTTGATCCCACCACATCGTTTCATTTCCTTGCAATTGGTAGGTTGCAATTCTTTTTTCTACCCTGGAGGGATAATCATGCAGTTGGAAATATATATTCATTTCCAACATCTAGGCCTTAGCCTCTTCTCCCTTCCTATGCTCACCATTGAAATTTGGTGTCTTGATTTTCTTGAGTTCACCTTGCCATGTGTCTCCCTCGGGCCTTCTTCTTTTTCTCCTCACAAGGGACACACTTGGGCTACTCCCTGGCCCTGAACTTGCGTGAGCTCTCATAGTGGATTTATTTGGGGAATGATGGTGTCTATTCATGTTCATTGACTTCCTACCATTCCCTTGCTCATCCTTTCTACTATGGGATATGGATGATGTCACTTGCCTATCACTAGTTGCTTTCTTTGTGCCA
>JASDQU010099822.1:328195-340234 GCA_032191745.1 Picea mariana
GCTTCTCATAGTTACAGGCTCTTGCCTCTCTCTTCTTCCATTAGATTTTGTCTAAGCATTTCCCATGCTGACATGTAGCCCTCTAAATTCCTCTCCATTACCATAGGACCCTTGGGAATCTTCCATGGTCGTGGTTCTCATATAGGAACCAAAATGTCTTATTATGGAAAACAATACATAATTTTTTATGCTCTTTAATGCCACATGTCATCTTCTTTTACATTGACCGTAACTTATGTCACCCAAATCAATTTTCTGGGTTGATAGTGGGATTCTCCCCTGGAAGATATTTCCAATGATTTATTTCTTTCTCAATTCTGAGTTCTGAGAAGAAATTTTTGGCCATCTGAATATTGCTAATTACCCCTTTTTATACATTCTTCATTCTGGTGCAAATATTCTCAGACACCAACTTATGCCACTTATAGAAGTAAATATGTCGGGAACTAGGGAAATTTTTATGTGAGTCATAGATAAAAATTATCACATGGAACTCGTAACAACTCTCATATTTTCATTATGATGCCTTGGTAAAAAAAATACAGCAATCTGGAAATGACAACTTTGTCCTTTTTCACCACTTTTTCCCAGACTTGGAATTTTTAGCCAAACATGTTATCTCCCAAACGGTGCACTTTTGGAAAAATTTCTCTCAACAAAATTTGTCTGGCTTGGTGAGTACACAAAATTTTGAGGAAATAATTTTTTCTATATTTGTCATTTGGGGACACTTTTCCTCAGAAAATCCCAAAAATCCCCAAAAAGTGGCCTAGAATAGTGGATTTTGCCCTGTTTTAGCATCCCCATTCCAAACCCCTTTGGATTTATTCAATTCCTTCCTAGTTTATTTCCATGCCTACTTTCTGAACTCTCTCCAGGAATTTTAGCTGAATTTGGACCTCTTCCAATGATCTGGACCAAGATTATTAAAAACCACTAATTTGCATTTTTTTGAAAAATTTAAGCAAAAATGGGAAATGGCCCTCTTTGGAACTTCTGCAGCCCTCCTTATTATAGACAAAACCTGGAATTTTCATCTCATTCTGAGTTACTATGCTCTTGTTATGGCCAAAATAATATTTTGGCTCCAAACTTTGTTTCTTTTCTTTTTTTTTTACACTGTGGAACAATGTTGCCTATGTGGCATCCTTTTTGTCATGGCTAGTGATGTGGAATTATAGGTCCATGTGGCACCTTGACATGATTCCATGTCACCCTCCTATCTTTCCTCGTCAACCTTCTCTCTCTCTTTCTCCTCTTTATCTTATACTAACCTTAAGAATTAATAAAATATTAATATTTTGCGAGCCCCACCTGCCCAGCTAGTACTCATGTGACCTCGGATGGGACAAGGGTCCCACTATGTCTGACGAAATCCACACAATGCTCCTTCATTAGTCACAGGGATGGGCGGGTCCCATCTTGCAGCTTTACCTTGGTGCGTGCGAACTTGCACGGCTCCCAAATCTAACGATGGAGAATGTGCGAGATCAACAGTCAAAAGGCCATATCACATCCCAAAAGTGCATGGGTCTTAAAATCCTTTTAGGGTGCGACAATGGTTTTCCTCGTGCTATGTGGCATGATCTTTATGGTTTCGCATGGTACAAAGCCTTAGACCAAAACCACCCTCTACCCATTCAACAATAGTTTATGGTTTAGCCATACCACCACCTCATGTGGCTCCCACATCACTTGCCACCATGTTTCCAACTACCACCATGGACCTACCACTGTGGAAGTCCAAGTCACCTCTACCACATCACTTCCATGTGGCCTCCATGTCATTCTAGCGTCATGTATAATAAAAATACCCAAAATTTCCCAAATTGCATAATTTATAAATTTTTACCAAGGTTGTCATGGAACCCAAAATTAAGCTTGCTCCATATGATTTCATCCCCGTATGCACAAATCAACTTCTCCACACGAAATGCAATACTCCCATGTCAAATTTTTCAACCAATTTTGCTGCAGAAATTGGGGCTTTTTCCTAATTTCTCCCAATTCTTCATGGATACACTGTAATTCCCCAAACCCAACCAATTACAGGGCCAACACATGCATATTTAGAGATTAAAATTGGGTATTTTAACCCCTGAACTTGAATTCGACGAAAATACAGGCAATCTCCTCACCCTTTTGCCTAGAAAAATCTAAGAACCACATTGTAGACATTCTCTGAGCTTTAACTCTGCAATTTTTAACTTATGCACGTTGAGTCTAGCCCATACATGCTCATTGTAACACCCATGTTTCCCCCAGCTTGTAATTAATCATAAAATAGGATTACCATGCTAAGGCATGTGGACAGTGTAAATGTATTATTGTTTGAGTTGCCAATAACTGACTGTAGGGGTGAAGCCTTGAAAGTACTAGCCATGATATCACTAGAGTAAATATTATGAAAACTATAAGAGAGGGTTCATTATAAAAAATAACCCCAAATTTCCCTTGATGGGGATAATAAATCTCCCTTGGATCCCAAGGAGAGAAACCAGTTAATGAAGAAAGGACCAGTGGTTGAATTATCAACCACTCCCATGAATGAAAGCATGGTCTGACTGCAAAATGTCAGTCTGAAGTACCACTGGGTATGACAGACCAAGATGACCTAAGTTCCCTTCTGAAAGAAGGAACGAGATGGGTCGAGAACCATCCTGGGGAAAAGAGATAATAAAAATCGGTAAGGAGAATGCACGAAGCTCTCAAGCAAAGGATGAACCGAAGGTCAGGAGCTTGATGTTGAGTGAGAATCTGATAAACCTCGCCCAGGGCCATAACAAAGAGAGAAATCTTTGAACGTTGCAGAGAAAAGAACCCGAGCAGAAGCTGAAACAGAGAAAGAATCATTGAGAACCATGAGAGTTACCTGGTGATATCATGGCTTGGCACGGAGTTGGCCAGAGTGCTAATAATGAATTCCTCTGAGCCTATGGTCGAGTGGAAGGACAAACACCCACAGTCAGTTAGTTGGCTACCACATGTAATAGATAAGTAATCACATATCTTGTGTATTTAAGTGGTACTGTGAATTAAAGTTGGATATCCTATGAATGTTGCAGGGATGGATATGTTTTCTTAATGATTTATATTGTACCCTTTTTGTGTTTGCTTGATTTTGTAATTAGGCAAGTATGAAATTGCATGATTTGGACGTGTTTTTATACTCGTAAATGCTTACGTCATGTGGTGGCTTAATCCAGAGCCACGAACTGTGAGTCGTCAACCATGTGCATAGTTTCTATTAGCCTCTTTCTCATATACAATCATTAAGTCTTAATATACCACCTTTGTATATTTTACATGCTAGGATATAGTTGTTATCCTAAGTATGTTTCTAGATTCCTACTTTACCTCGCCTACCTTATCTCCTGATGAGGTGTCAATGTGAGAACAATTGAGTTGGTTTCATTATTGTATTATATATTTGTATCATTAATATGAATACAATGTTGAGAATTATGGCTTGAGACCTTTTCCGTCAATCTTCTTGTCCTAATATTCTTATGCTCAATTTCTTAAATTGGTATCAGAGCTTCTTTGTTCTTAAGGGCTTGTTAGTCTTGAGTTCCATGGTAGTCTTCAATGGGAGGTGAGGTGCAGCAACATCGTGCGGAAAAATAATTGCAAATTGGCACACGAGCTACATCATCCAAGAAATAGATCTGGTGGAAATCAAATATGGTCTAGTTGTTTAAAGTTATGCGTTGTTATCTATGAGAAGGATCCCACTAAAAATAGCTTTAGGTTATTTCATTCCTGAAAATGCCTGGTGAAGAAATGATGATAATATCTATGCAGCACGATCTACTACAGATGTAAAGTATGGTTCCATGGATTAAAATCTCAGGTGATCATTGTTTCCGTCGACAAGGTATTTCTTTGAACCTGTAATTCCGAGGTTTTAATACCCGGGATTTCTGCACGTCCTCTTAAGATAATCTACTCTTTCTTTTTCTTACTTAAAATAAGAATTATAATTCCTTTTTCCCACTTGGAATCACCATCGATTTGCACCCTATCTCTGTTATCTCTCTCTATTTGTATCTAGCACAAAATAGATCTCAATGCATGTAATTTCTTCAGTGAATTTTAGAACTAGAAATCATTGATTTTTTGTAAAATCGGTGGCCACAACATTCTGCTAGATCCATCCATAATAAATATCACGCCATCTATAAATTCTCTCTTCAGAATCTTCTCTCTACAATCTACCTAATTAAATCTCAAAGTGTTGATATTTGTACCAGCGTCCTCTGACGTACACAGATCTAAAGCGATCTCTCCCAACAAACAAGAAAAACACGCCCAATGACTGTGTGATTAGGCCAAAAGAATGTGGATCCGAACAATAGCGAAAAGAGAAGGATTTCCAAGTTTGTAAAATTCATTTACAGAAATGGAAATAATGAAATTAGTGTGTTTATGTCCCCAAGTATGATGTGCATTCCTTTGTGTTAGCACATTGACAAAAGAATGGTAACCTGGTTGTGAATGAAGGATTGTGTGTATAAGATCTTGTAAGGGTGAATAATGAATGAATTTCTGGAAACAATGATAGTAGTAGATGATTGCAGTTCAAATCCATCTCAACTCCAAGCGATTTCTCACAGTGTAGTCTAAAATTCTGCATGAGAATCCCACATCGTGGCACTTTCTAGCGATCGTGATCAACTCTCAGCTGCACATTTTGTTTGTATATCTAGCTGGTGTAGATCTGGATCTCACAAATCCGTTTGACAGAGAGTGCGCCACCGACTCTCAAATCTGAAGGAAAGAACACAGAAGACAGATCCTTGTACATGTCCATTTTTTATTTCTTTGACTAGCGATGGCACCGATGTCAGGAAATTGTTTGAGTTAAAAAAAAAATTGCAACAGCAACAAAGATACTCCAGTAATTTGAGATACACACAATTCTGATACATAATTTATTTCTAATCAGTCGATGGGAAGGAAGCGACCTGGATACTTTTGTGATCTTGGCAATCTTTTGTTTTTTGTGTGGTTGTTACATTACTTTTTCTTTTAGGATTTAACCTCTCCATTCCGTGAGAAACAAGCCAATATTGTAGGAATAGAGCTGCAATGTTTAAGATCTCTTTTTTAGCAGAGGATTTATTATCCCCACAAATTTCAAAATCGCCCATAGATTAGCCCACTATGTTTGTGAAGAGCATCACAACCACCCACGTGCCATCAAAGAAGATATCACACATGAAGATCCAAGCAAAGACTCTGTAAACGTATCATTCAGGACAATGCACATACGTCCACAAGTCCAAAGTATAGTCAAGCAAACTCATCACATCCTTCATAAGTCCAATTTTGATCATCTATTTTTCGATGCCAATGCCATTAGAGACTTGAGAGGTATTAAAACATACACTCTTTATAAGTTCATATATGCATAGTTTTAATGGCATAGCATTTTATTTAAAAGCCATATTTTAAAAAATTAAAGTGCATATATGATATTCACTTGGAAAAATACTTTTTGGGAATATCTAATAGTTTATGCCATTAAAAATCAAGTGGGGTCTTCTTTATGTGAATTTGTAATAGTTTATGCTAATAAAAAGAAAGTGGGATATAAAAATAAAGTAGAAAACATCATTTTAGAAAGAAAAGAAAGAACATATTCATGTTATTTTTTAGATATTGTGTGCCCTTTATATAAAGGAGGAGATATAAGGATTGTTGTATTGATGTCCTTTTAAAAGGTGGAATGCTCATAATTTTTTATGAGCACTATTTTTTGTAAAAGGAGTTTGACGAAATTTGCAGGAAAACCTTTGGCTTTAGATCTGGCCACCATTTTCATTGTAAGAATGATAACATAATAAAATCATTTTGTTTGGCTTTTGTGTCCAAGATCTGCCTGAAATTGAATAAGGGGATCTTAGGTACACCTTGTGTAGTGTGTGTTGATGATCTTTTTATGGAGGCTTATATTGTTTATTGTCTAGTTTTGACATAAACACAATTGCAATTTTAGTATTTATGCAACACAGAAGCTCATACATAATGTTATTCAAATACAATCAAGCAAAGTAATCAAGAATCAACAAAGATATCAAATTGGAAATCACTTCAACGATGGACAAAACAAGCTCATAATCAAAGGAGAACTCGACTCAAAAGCATCGACAACACATTCAAATTTGAAGAGTAATTCAACTTTAGAATTAAGATTCATTGTAACTTGAAAATAGTATTTTTTTTTGTAAGTAATCAAATCAAGTTGAATTTCTTTGTAATTGGGTGAATTCTCGGTTGAGCCCGACACCCAAGATTCATTGTAATTTTGAGTCGAAATTGACAAGGTTGAGTAGTTTAACTCAAATCATTGTAAACTTCAAGTCTTTGGGATACATTTTTGGTGGTAACCAGCATCCTTAACTTCTTGGAAGAAACTAAGAAAAGTTCAAGCGAGCGAGTACAAGCAAGCAAGAAACAAATTCAAGCGAGCAAGAAGAGCAAGTGAATGAGAGGTTCAAGCAAGCGTGTTCAAATGGAGCGAAGTCGTGAATTATTAGAGTTACCGAACACT
Source organism: Picea mariana (assembly GCA_032191745.1). Taxonomy (NCBI): domain Eukaryota; kingdom Viridiplantae; phylum Streptophyta; class Pinopsida; order Pinales; family Pinaceae; genus Picea; species Picea mariana. Next base: position 334,752 of record JASDQU010099822.1, read on the forward strand.
CTAATAAACACCACTGAAGACAACATAGTGATATTGAACAAAACAACTCTTCAATCAGTGCTAACTTGTTTTCAAGTGATGCAAACTAAAGTTATACTTCTTCAAGCACAATCCCAACTATTGAATGATGAGTTGATACATCTCAAAAATCAACAGCCAATGAAGTATTCTGAACTAGTTTTTGTTCAACACAACCCTCTCTATGATGATAATGATGATGATAATTATGATCAACAGTCAGTGAAGCAGAACATCAACAAGCCAACTTTAGAAGCAAATTCCAATGAAAATGTATCACAAGCAGAAGATGTCAAAGCACAAAGTTATACAACAAGTATAATTGAAAGTAAATGTGAAGCACGTCATCAAGTACAACATGATATTTCCAAGCCCATCATCAGACCTTGGGAAGAATTACACTTAAATAGGAATCGACATGGCTTAGGATATGAAAATCAAAACAGTTTTCATATTCCAAATTACTCCAAACCAATTTTGTTTGTGAGCATTGGATTCCTTCAAGAAAATTCAACTTCACATGTTCAAGTTCAACATCAAAATGATAAGTGCAAACATTGTAATCGAGTTGGTCACAAGGAGAATCAGTGTTTTGATCTCCATCCTTGCCAACATTGTGGCAAGCATAACCATTCTTTAGACAGATGTTCAACGCTGAAGAAACCTAAAATATTGAAGATTCACTATGAGTGGATTGATCCTTGGTAGTGGTCATCAACAACCAAGCGATTATATAAGTGTATCACATAACATTTTTGTACCTCACATAAGTGGTCCCCTTATGGCGTAGCTTTCAAGCATGGCCCTCATGGGATGAGATAACATGTGGTTTTTTATGCATGCCCACTTTCTGTTGTATTCAAATGGAACAAGTATGGTACTCTCTTGAGCATAGAAGGAGGGAGTACAATGATGTAACTCTCATACACCTTAAGGGGGGGAGTTAAAAATTCCATTGACGATGGATCATGAAACCACTTGTGGTCTCTCCTTTCAGCTGACAAAGGGGGGAATTGATGATGGAATTGAAGATGGTTGTCAAACATAAAGTTTTGACAACAACAAACATCAAGTATGCCAAATGGGCATGAAATTTTCCAAATGGGCAACTGTGGTCTGTAGATAACAGACTTTGGCAGAATTATGATTCAATGAATTGCAATTGAATCATACATAGTATACATTGGGATGTTGTTGGACACCTAAAAGTGTCAATATTGGTTAGTGGTCATCCAAAAACCATCAGATACCATCATATCGCCAGGAGGATACATGTCAGGAGATCGTATATTTCGGGTAAATGCACTTCAGAAGGAAACGAGTGTGTAGAAGCTTGAAACTCCCGAAAGTCGAAGAGTCGGAGTACATCCTGTTCGTTGACCGACAGGAGATACGTGTTGATAGATCAGAGACTTCGGGGAAAACTACTTTAGAGGTTTCCAAGTGAGGAGTGAGACAAACTCCCGAAGCCCCAAAAGCGCCAAAGAGTCAAAGCATAGAAACACAGAAGGGTCGAAGAGACGAAGATCTGAAGGTCTCTGGACTGTTATATCTAGAGAGACACGTGGTGATAGATTGAAAGATTCGGGTAAATTACATTGGAGTTTTAGTTGAGAATTGAGACTCCCGAACCCCGAAGAATCAAAGTGAATCTGGACCGCTAGATACAGAGGGACTCGTGGTGATGGATCATGGACTCTGAAGAAATCTATTTGAGAGTTTTCAGTTGATATTTGAGACTCCAAAAGTCTAGAGAGCCGGAGAGATGAAGTAAATATCAACCTTCTGATCATCCGAAGTAGATCTTAGTCGTCAGATCGTCTGAATAAATATCAAGCATCGGATCATCTAAAGTGAATATGAATCGTCTGATCCAGAAGAGACGTGGCATAAATTTGTGGATTTCGAGTAAAGGCCCGAAGTAAGCCTCAACCATCAAATTCGAGAGGACACGCGACAGTAAGCCACATACGTTGAGCGGGAGTGAAAATTGAGGATTAAGAAACCGAAGTCCGAAGATGCGAAGGGATCATAGCCATTGATCCGAGAGGGACACACGTTAGTGGATTATCAATTCTAGATAAAATCAATTAGGGAAAAACGAGAGTTGAGATTTGAGATTTACGAAGTCTGGAAATACGAAGCGACGATAGTCGTCGATGTGAAGGTGGACACGTAGTGCCAGATCTAGAAGTCCGGAAGAAAAGAGAGGAGGAAAAGGTCTGAAGACCCAGAAAATATCTCGATCGTTGATCGAGGAGGGAGTTGAAGGACCATTGATTTAGTTGAGGAGGCCAAAGTTCCAAAGCAGGAGTAGAATCATTGATTGAGGAGGACTCTTGGCAGAGGATCTGTCGTTTCGGAGAAATATCTCCGAAAGAAATGAGAATTTGAGAACTGAAACTCCCGAAGGTCGAAATCATGGAGTAAATCATAGCCGCACATATGTAGTGACAGGTGTCAGCAGATATTCCACTCTGGAATATTGACATACAGAAGAAAGGAAAGTTTGATACTTGAGAATTTTGAAGTCCGGAATTCTGAAATGAATCACAGTCGTTGATTCGAAAGATGTCCGATCTGATCTACAGATTTGAAAGGGGTAGATCTGATTCGTCAGTTCAGAGGCACTGTCAATATCATGAGATCGATGTTCCCGTAGAATTACGAGGATCGGATATGCATGAACTTTAAAAAGTTGAGGGTCGGATGCAATCCAAACCACAGTTTTGAAGAAAGTACATGTGGAGGCTCAAGGTGAATTGCGGGGTGAAAAGTAGTTTAGTTTCAAACCACCCTTGGCCATGCCCACAATCGTGTGGTTACGTAAGGCCATCACCCAAGGCCATATCAAGGAAGGGGATTATGAGAAAAGGAGCTAGCACCCAGACTCTGAGATTTCATAGGCACGAAGAGGAGGGTCATGGGTACCTTTAGAACTACACCAGGAAGTTGAAAGGGTGTGTGTATAATTACAGAACGAGACCATCAAGGTCTTAGAGATTCATTTGGCTCTAGAATCGTAGATCCTTGACTGGGAGGTCAGACTGGTTCCCCAACCATCGAAACTAGAAACCATGGATGGAGAATCTGTCCTTTAAGAAAAGAGAAAATTTGTATGCCCCATTGTGGGTGTGTTACAAATTAGTATCAGAGAATGGTTACAACACTTGGCCTACTTTGGATCATGTACGAGCCACGTAAGGAGGTATTGTTATTTGCATTTACTCCTTGAGGAGAAGGACTGCAGATTGAACCTGTGATTTTGGGAATTCTTGTTGAATTTTAGTAGAAGAATTTTCTTTAGCCCTTTGTCAAAGTGATAACTACTCTTACCGGAGTAGGGATATGCTAATTAACATTTATAATAAGACTTGAATGTGGATAGTTGAAGGTGTCAGGCTTCTGTCAAGAGTATTTGAATCCTGAAGGATGGATGACTTGGTGTTCGTAACACTACTTCTAAGCATGGGAAGTTGGAACTTCAGGCACTGATGATGGTAGATTATATAATGGTTAATACCTTTGTGGGATTAAGGGACTCTGATAGGATTAGGCAGGATCCCTAGAAGTTATAGTTACTGCTCCATATTAAAATCATAGTATATAACTCCTCATGACCAGAGAAAAGTGAGATGGGTAAAACCCTATGGACGTTGAGGCAAGAAGGTTTTCTTGCTAGACGTTGTCGCATAAAGAGGAAAGTGACCCTAGTTGGTTATTGCCTTGAAAAAAGGAAACATCAATATGAGATATGACTGTGAGATTAGTCCTGTAAGTGACTGAAATCTCAAACTAAAGGAGACTAATGATGAAATTAAACTATCAAGTGAATTCACGAGGAAAAAAGGTGCAAGAGATGCACCTACTTATACACAAATGTGTATACATGATCATAAGGATGATTGGAAGATCCTTGGGAAAAGGATATAGAAGTCGGATATGTCCATGTGTGTGAATGACATGGAAAATGTGCAAGCAATAAGCTAGCATGATGAATACTTATCTGTGTTTAATTATGCTTGAGTACATGGATTTAATGCATTATGGAACTTCCTAATATGAAGCCTAATAGTAATACCAATTAGATATGAATGATATTAAACGTGCAAGTGATGCACAGGTATGATGTAAGTTAACAAAACCAAAATATGTACAGATACATAATTTGGGCACATGACAAAGATGCATGTTTATATTCCTTATGGGATATGTGGTAAACTATTGAAGCTAACTCAAGGCTGAGGTCATCACAAATAGTGATGGATACACAATAAGGAAGTTGCATGCTGGAGGAGTTCCTTGTAGAGGAACTGTGTGACGACTCTGTCAGGAAAACAAAGTCACAACCTTAATGAATGTAGAGAATTAAGCAGTGAGCTACAAGCTTATATATATATATNNNNCGTAATGAATAGAAGAATAATGAACGAATAAATGAGTATATTTGATTGAATAGGCTTGGTTGAAACCATGTTAAGAAAAGGCAGTGAGGCCTTTAGAGATAACTCAGCTGGGTTGAAAAGTCCCAGGCGGTGTAGAAAGAATTGGAAGAAGGGGAGAGCCCCTAACTCCTTTATTGCTATGTGTTATGTTTCCTCTAGAATGAGAAAGTTGGTACGCTAATGAAAGTAAAGAGGTATTGACACCATAATGATAAGGATTGTATTGTTGAAGATGCAATCAAAATCTGTTTGTGTTGCACTTGTGGAAACATTTGAGGATAATGTGATGAAGTGCATAAATATATGCTAGGACATTTTGAAGATGTTTTACGAATTTGAATGTTATGATACATGCATTTGGTTTAATATTACAACTAATGTAATTGTGACTATGATGATGCATGCTATGTATAGAAAGGAATTGGAGCAATTGAGGAAGACAGTTTCCAATGATGGGAAACCTCAAGTAGAGGATGACCAGGAGAAGGCTGCAGTTGAAATATTGTTGACAGGGTAAAAATCAAAAAGAGGGTGCTAGCAGCCAAGAACCGGAATAAAGATATTCGTGCCTATGTGGCATAAGGTATGAAGGAATTTGGTAAGAATGCCTTCTGAAATATTTTATTGTCTTAGTGTTATGCATGAAATTTTGAAAGGTAATTGTATGCCTTGGATACCCAAGTAAGGTAAGATTCAGGAAGGAGAACCTGAATGATGGAGGTATGAACCTCTGGTAGTAAACATTGTTGGTAACCTGTGGAAGAATTCATGAACTCATATGGCGTGGATGCATTGACCAATTAAGGAATGCTTAAAGGCATTCGTGTGAAACTTTTGAGTTCATGTGTACTTATTTGGGTTTGTGATCGGCCTAATAGCAGGCAGTATGGTCCTACTATAAGAATGAAAGAAAATGAATAAGCCATGTGGTGAAGAGGTTGGTTAAATTCCAACACACCATGGCCAAGAACCTGTCATAAAGTGTGACAAACTTGAAATCAATGCAAGAGTGCATTAGGT
>JASDQU010099823.1:8690-19219 GCA_032191745.1 Picea mariana
GCCTTCCATTGGAGAAGGAAGGGACCCAAGTCCCCTTTCCCCTTTGTGTACCTCTGGATTTCACTAATCAGACCAGCCTATCTATTGGTGAACCTGTTCCATTGTCACTTGTTTTTAGTTTTTGTTTTTATGCTCATGTTGTTATTTAGTTTTTGCTTAATTCTTGTTAATAGCTCTATTGTTTTCTTTCTAACCTTTTGCATTACAGCTGTCATGACTAGCAGAGCCCAACTAGGCATGTAAGTGCTCACTTTTTGCTCACACATTGACGAAAAGAGCACAAACACTACTGACTTCTCAGATTTAGTGGGATCATCCTCATCCCTTTAACCATCTCTCCTTATCCTATATATTGGAAGGTTTCTCAAGGAAGAGGTTAGGCAAGATTGAATGGATAATTGATGAAAGAATTATGTGAGGAACCCTTTGAATTGAAGCTTGAGGCCTCCATTTGTCCATCAAGCCATACTAGATCTTCTTCATGCAAGTGTAGAGCAAGTGTGTGTGTGTTGGAACTAAGGACCATTGAAAGGAAGCTTGCGACATCAAGACGATCTAGTTGTATCTTCTACTTTAACTTAATAAAATAAAGTGGCATGTCCCTTTCCCATAAATCACTCTCATTTTATAGCATAAATCCTTGATCATATGCATAGGTTGTCATTGAATATACTTTTCTATATTCACTTTGGTTGGTTTGTGTTGTCTTAGACCTGATCTCACAAGATCACTAGAGCAAAGTAGGAACAACAAAGACCTAAGGAAGGGATATAAAGGTATGTCACTCATTCCTAATTGGTAGTAGATTCTATGATTGCAACTTAGGGAAAGAGTCATGTCCTGTCCTGTTTTGTTCTAGATCCAGGTGGATCTAGGGAGATCTGTTAGTGTCCACATATATCGATTTATCCTATAATAGTATGCTTCCCTGTTCTGGAGGAGAGGTTATTGTTTCTCCCTGCAGTATCTTTGGAAAACCACTTCGTCTGTGCTTCTATAAAGTCAGAAAGTTGGTATGTATGTCCAGTGGTAATGCCTGGACTCTGTCTAATATCTCCTCATAGGTTCGGGCTCCTTTGAATATGTTGTCACAGGGGGAATCTTCATGCTCATATGTTTTCATATTGCAATGAGCAAGATGATTTCCCACAATTTGATAAGGATCATGTCTTTTGAGTTCTACATATACCAGTTTGATGCCTTCGAGTGCTGCAGATTATACCTTGGAATGGACAAAGTTAAGCAGTGAAAACTTCCCAATCTGTACAAGAAAAATTGGCCAGAACTTCTTCTGAACTACTTTCAATTCTATGTCGATGCCACCTGTTATTATTTGGTAGGCCACCTCCCTGCACACTAGTCTGTCAGGAAGGAACTTTGGAAGTGCGTGAGGGGGAATAGAGCACCTGAAAACTCTAACATAAGAGAAACTCTCTTCAATAAACCAAACTGCAATCTCTCTGAAGTTTCCAACAATTGGCTCTGAAATACAAAGGGGTGCATAACCATACAAAATTTGTTGCACAGGTATCACTACGTAGTGACATATTTCATAAAAGATCTTTAACATTCTCCTCCCATATTTTAGAGTGATAAACATGAATGGGTTCAGCAAAGGCTAGGTTCCATCTCCAATTCATCAAGGGGAATGGAGTCATGTAACGAATAACATCCATAATATATGTAGACATGTAAAATGATAGAGGTCAACCTTTTTATTTTGTTGTTTGGTACTCTGCATTCTCCTTAGTTAGGTTATCTGATAAAATTTTACCCCAGTTGAAAGTGTAACCCTCGGCTACTTCATGTAAAATTGGCACCCATTCTGCAGGGAAATGGGTAGGGATTTTCCTCCCAAAAAGTCTACATAGCATCAGAGCTATATAAACCATGTATTCATTTAATGGAGATGTGGCATAAATGCCAGGGGTATTAGCTCTAAACTTGGCTAGAATTCCCCACCATTCTTTGATTATACCCGTATATGTTTGATCAAATTCCGTACGCTCCTTTCTTTGAAATTCCTCTATGAATTCGGCATTATAAATGTATTTAGAAGTAGGGGACTATTTATACATTACTTGGATGTGCTCTGGTCTGAACGAGCCGACGACAACCCTTTGGCTATTTAGAATGCTCCTTGTCTGAATGTCAGTTTTGTCTAAAGCCCAACTTATCATGTCATTGTATGGCATGAGTCTTGGTCATGTGGCTATCTTATGGAGCTCAAACTCTTCTATATCTATGATTTTATTTCAGTCCTTTCATTTCCGAAATCGTCGGGGCAGTTCCTAATCTCATACTCCAGGATTTCAAAAATCTGCCTCCAGGACTTGATTGAATCCACAGCATGTGGCGTGGTGTCGGATATAACATCTCCATCTGAATTTGAGATTTCATTGGCCTCCTCACTCTTCTTAGGCACTTTTATGGGTTCCATGATGTTTGTGCTAAAAATGAAAACCTGTTACAGAGAGGAAATGTGTAATCTCTTTTGAATGTAACTCGCTTCTTGTCTGAAAGTAAGAATGAGATTTGAAATAACAAACCTTTATTAACCCTTAACTTGCCTTAAATTGAGTGTACTGATACAGGCGATACAAATTAAAATCTTTAATGGGGATGGTACACCTGGAGATACACACTTTACGTTAAAAATATCTCCATTAATCCGTTATAGATACTTCCACATATCGGCGATTCAAAACTGGGATTTCGAAAGGAATGTCTTCGAAAGCTCTCGAATAGCGAAACGCGAAAAGTCATTTAATATTTTAAAACCTGTTTTAAAGTTAAGTTAATTATGCCTTAGTGCTTAATACTTTCGGGATTTCGGGCTTCATGGTTTTATGAGTGCAAAGGAATGATAACTCTTTGATTTCCTAAAATGCGACTGATTAACGATTTGTTAAGTATGTTTAAAATTTAATTAATCACAATAAAAAGGGGGTTTTGTGAAAAGTGCATCGAGATTTTGAATTGTTATTTAGGTTGAGATGGCCGAAAAAGAAAATGTGAAAGCCTTAGAATGTCGTTAAACGTTTTTAATTATTCCTTTTAATTTGGTTTGAATTCTTTTAAACCATCACCTTTTGGGATTTCGGTATCGGGACTTTTGAGTTGTTATTAAAAAATTAGACTTTGTGAATAGTTGAACCCCGAAACCCGAAATTCTTGAAAGACTTTTGACTTCTTTTTAGAACTAAGGGCGACTCCATCACCAGAGAAAAAATGATTTTTAGGTTAAAAGAAGGAAAAATTAATCTTTGTTTCAACAGTAACTATGACGAAAAATACATGATATGGACCACATTGCAGCAAGAGAGGGGCCAAATAGTGTCGGAGTTCACAAATATTTTCCATAACTTGTGCACCAAGCTAGGTATCAAATAATCTGAGAGACATTAGGTTCTGAAATACCGCAGGGCTCTGCATAGGTACATCCAAAGTGAAATGGAATTCCTATACATTTGATCATTGGGAGCTTCCTATTGATATGTTATCAAAATTGAGTAGAAATTTAGGCACCAGACCAAACGGGAGTTCGAGTTTTCAAATCTGCAACAACCAAAGTATGATAAACATGGCCCTAACAAACAGCCTCCCAAAATCCAGTCCAAGCCACAGGAAAATAAGGGTCACGAGAAGATGAAGAAGGACACTGGAAAGTGGTGTGATTTCCACAAAATCCCCTGGCACAACACTGATGAATGTCACTCGAAACAATCATTGGTGGTTGAGATCAAACAAAAGGAGTCGAACCTCGATTCAAAATCTGATTCAGAAAATAATGGGAGAAGACGGATCATCGACGTAGACCCCACTGCTATTGTCACGACTGCAACAATTCAACCAGAAGAATCAATAGATCCTAAAGAGGGGGATCACCTCTTTCATTCACATATGTAGGTGAAGGGGATCCCATTGCCTTTCATTGTTGATAGCGAAAGCTAGAAGAACCTCATCTCAACAGAGGTCATCAAACAGTTGGGATTGTCGACAACACCACACCCACAACCATACAACATTGGTTGGCTTCATGAAGGATGAGATCTTTTTGTTAGCCAGCAGTGTCGATTGTCATACGACATCCATACCTTCAAGGATGAGGTATTATGTGATGTTTCTTCATTGGATGTTTGTGATGTTCTTTTGTGCCAACCATATATGTGGAAGAGCCATGTTATTTATGAGTCTTGACCCCGTAGTGTCATTGCTACTCTGAGGGGTCATATCTACATAATACCAGAGGTAGTTCCAACTAATGTCCCACCTAAACAATGTTGCAAGGTAGTATCTCATACTATAAAATTCATCTTCTTCACAATCTGTTCAAAAAGTGAATAGAAGGACCCTGCAACCACTGCAACCTTAGTCCAAGCACCTTCTATCCAGTAGAAGCATGTCGACAAGATTGAAGCAAAGAACAAATATTCCTTCTACACACAGTCATCTCATCAGGTTCTCAACAACCTCCCACAAACAAAGCATCGCAACTTCTCCAGCAAGGCAAGCAGCTCACCAAGGTTGAGATTCAACAAGCACTTTCCCCTCTCCCCCAGGAAATCAACAGAATGGATACTATTGCTTCCTAAGCAGGAAGGATTAATCCAGGTGGATACCTATGGCCACCCACCTATTCCAACTTTCTCAAAACAGTTTGTTGGCAACTTACTATTTTTAGTTGTTTTTCAGTTCCTAAACTTTCAGGACCATTTTGAGGATTTAAACGACGCTTTTTCATGATCGGACACCATAACGATAGTCAAAGTCCATGATTGAGCCCCCAAAATGAATATCCTTATTGATACCTTTCCAACAAGCTATCGTGCAGCCAAAACGGAAATCGTATGCCAAAGTTACACCCCTCGGAAGTTGATACACCAAACTACCCAAAATGGGGTCCACAAAACTGTTGGCTTTTCATCTTTCGGGGTTGGGGTTTTGGATTTTATTTATGTTAAAAAAATATTTGGAGCCTCATTGTAATGATCATCTTCTTGTGAATGTGAGTATCCATCACATCCCTTCTCAAAGATAAGTTGCCACCATTATAGCGAGTCTATCACTCTGTATCTCTACAGTTTTGTACATTTCGCTCATTAATAGAAATTATGTATTACTGTATATCTGTACCTCTTGTTGTATATTCGATATATCTCAGTTATATTATTGGATCTCTTTCAATATATTTGTATATTTATGTGTTATATCTCCACTCTCATTTCGTGCCAAAAATTATCTGGATCACAAACTTCAAGGGGGGGAACATCACACAATACATCATCTTTGAAGGGGTTGATGTCGTAGGGAAAGCAACACTATTGGCCGACACAGATATTTCTCCCTTAGTGAATCCATTCGATGATGTACATATGTGAGTGTGGTGTTTTTGGCAAATCCAATCACTTGAAAACCTCTGTTGAGATGAGGTTCTTCTGGCTACCACTATCAACAATCAAGTGCAGTGGAGTACCCTTCACCCACATCTATGAATGAAAGAGTTGATCACCTTCCTCGAGTTCATTAGGTTCATCAGGTTGGACCTTGGTGGTATAAATGGTGGCATTGGGTTATGCATCAATGATTTGCTGCCCTTTTTCTGGTTCTGACTCAGAGTCGGAGCTTGCATCCGATTCAAAGGCTTTCACCTTGGGCACCAATGACTGGTTTGAGTGGCATTCAGTGGTGTTATGCCAGGGGCTCTTATGGAATTCGCACCACTTATCGGTGTATTTATTTGTCTTCACATTTTCAAATCCAGGTGTCTATCGATGGCCACCCACCTATTCCATCTAGCTCAAAATAGTTTTTGGGCAATTTACTATTTTTAGTTGCTTTTCGGGTCCTAAACTTCTGGGGCCATTTTGAGGGCCTAAACGATGTGTTTTCACAATCGATCACCTCAATGACCATCAAATACATAATTGATCCTATGAAATGAAGCTCCTCATCAATGCCTTTCCAATGAGCTACCGTGCGCCCAAAATGGAGATCGTATGCCAAAGTTATGCTCACGGGAAGTTGATACACCAAACTACCCAAAACGGGGTCCACAAAGTTGTTGGCTTTTCATCTTCCGGGGTTAGGTTTTTGGATTTTATTTATGTTAAAAAAGACTCTAGAGCCTCATTTTAAACATCATCATCTTCTTTTGAATGAGTTTAGTTGTCATATCTATTCTCAGAGATAAGCTGTCACCATTCTAGTGAGTCTTTCACTCTGTATTTCTAAAATTTTGTACATTTCACTCATTAATAAAAATTGTGTATTATTGTATCTTTGTGTTTATGGTTATATCTCTGTTATATTATTGATGTATCTATATAGATTTGTTTATTATATCTCCTCTCTCATNTTATTACGCCAGAGAGCCTAAGTGTTGAAGGCCAAGAGCCTGATTTTGTACATGTATCTATGCACATTATTAATAAAAATATAAACACCGCCGCGTGCATACCGACCACGATTAATGAGTGATGGGGGACTAAGATTCCATAGAGTGGGCAAGAGATTAGGGGATGGAAGGTGGGAAGAGGGGATAAGTGTTCAGCCTAGGGGGCTGAGCCTAGGGGCTTAAGTCCTTGGGGAATAATATTTTAATATTATTCCAAAAGACATGTGAATATTATGTTTTATCCTAAGTTCTTTTTGGAAAGACAAGCAACTTCCAAATGGAAGGAACACATGCTGAAGAAATGCATGCAGTTGCATGGGTGACAAGTGTCAACCTAGGCGCATGCAAATAAAATGGCTAATATGAGCCGTGTTGGGGGTTCCACCTCCATTCTACCTGACCGTTTGACCGTGAATGATCTGACCTCTGCAAGAATACCCTGGTGCATCTTTGAAATCCGAAAAGCCTGTGTTAATTTCTGAGATAGCTGGTACAACCTCTATCTGAACAGTTTTGAGACTGTGTGTGGGATCTCTGTACACTTGGTGCAATCCTGAAACCAAAACCGTGAATCTATCCCATGATTGTGGAGCCTGTTTGGGAAGCCCATGTCGATTTTCCAAGTTGGTTGTTGTGGCCACGCAGTGCTGGACTACACATGGATTACTGGTCAGTGTAAGTCAATTTTGAGCCTGTGTGTAACCTCTCTCCAGGTGAGGGAGGTGATTTTTGTTGGAAGAGGTAGGTTGTCAGGCTTGTGAGCAACTCTCTCCAAGTGAGAGAGTTTGTTGGGAAGTGGTTTCTTCCAGAGAGTGTCCAACACCAGCTTTGGGCTCTGATACTTCTTGATCTGGCCTATTGTTGAGACCCAAAGAGGGAGGTTGATCCAGGTGGATATCGGTGGCCACCCACCTTTTTCGACTGGCTCAAAACAGCTTTCTGGCAATTTTGGCAATTTACTATTTTTAGCAGGTTTTAACTTCCGGGGCCATTTTGAGGGCCTAAATGAAGGTTTTCGAGATTGAGGTTCTCAATGATAGACGAAGGAATTATTGAGCATGCAAAATGAATTTCCTTTACGATACCTTTCCAACGAGCTATCATATGCATAAAACGGAGATCGTATGCAAAAGTTATGACCCTGGGAAGTTGATGTACTAACTTACCCAAACGAGGCCCACATGACTTTTGGTGCTTCATCTCCTAGGGTTAGGTTTTTGGATGTCTAGGACTTTTGGCATTTCTGTTTATTGTAAAAAGGCCTCTAGAGCCTCATTGTAATCATCTTCTTGTGAATGCAAGTAGCCGTCACATCTCTTCTCAGAGATAAGCTCCCACCATTCTAGCAAGTCTTTCACTCTGTATTTTTACAGTCTCTGTACATTTCTTTCATTAATAGAAATCGTGTATTACTGTATATCTATGTTTATGGTTGCATCTCTGATCCATTTTTGTTATATTATTGAATATCTGCGATATCTCTGTGCATTTTCTTATTATATCTCCGCTCTCATTTCGTGTCGAAAATAATCTGAATCAGTGGTATCAGAGCAGGCTGCTCTTGATCATTTTTTCAGTGCATGTCCCCGACGAGGTGCGAGTATAGCAAGTTGGGTCTCGAGCTTGTCTCTCTTGAAGACAACCACTCTCGCACACCCAATAAACCCTCAATGGTGGAAGAAAAGAAAATGGACGGAGTAGACGATCCTATCAATCTATTGCTTGAGCAAGCTCTCAGGCGATAGATGTTAGAAAAACAGGACCACGGAGCAATAAAATAAAACAAATGCAGAAATAAAACACAAAAGACACACAATGCAACAGAGACACAGATTTATGTGGTTCACCCAGTGTGGACTATGTCCACCAGAGAAATTGCCAGGTCCTTCCTTTATTATTATCCAGCAAATGAAGGGATACAACCTACCGCAAAACCCGCTGTAACTTCCTCTTCTTTCTCTCACAGTATCCTCTCTCAGAATACAATATTCATCATCATCCATNTACTGAATATACGAAATATCTCTATGCATTTCTTTATTATATCTCCGCTCTCATTTTGTGCCAAAAATAATCTGGATCAGTGCTATCAGAGCAGGTTGCTCTTGATCATTTTTCAGTGCATGTCCCCGACGAGGTATGAGTATAGCAAGTTGGTTCTTGAGCTTGTATCTCTTGAGGACAATCGCTCTCGCAGACCAAAGAAACCCTCAATGGCGGAAGAAAAGAAAAACGACGGTGTAGACGATCCTATCAGTCTGTTGCTTGAGCAATCTCTCACGCGACAGAGGGATGAAATGATGGAGAATTTTTCCCACATCCTTCAACAACTCCCGATAGCATCAGGCGCATATTCATAAAGCAGCTGCTTTGGAGGCACCTCTCCTTTCAAGGTACAGGTTAATTTTTATATTCCCGTATTTGAAGGTCAAATAGATGCAGATGCCCTAGATAAATGGTTAACTTTGCTAGAAGTTTATTTCTCTATTCATAATTTTTCAAACAAGGAAAAGATCACCTTCGCACTCCTTAAAGCTCTCCCCCATGTCAAACATTGGTGGGAAACTTAGTGCGAGCATAGTTCCACAGAGGAGTCTGGAATATATGGGGCCGAGCCCACTTGGGAATTTTTTTTGGATGCGGTAAAGGAACAGTACTACCCTGTTGGCAACTATGAGGACCAATACATGAGATGGACCACACTGCGGCAAGAGAGGGGACAATCAGTTCCAGATTTCACCAATACCTCCCATACCTTGCACACCAAGCTGGGTATCAAAGACTCCGAATGACATTTGGTTCTAAAATACTGTAGGGCTCTATATAGATACATCCAAACTGAAACGGATTTTCTGGATATCTCATCACTCGGTGCTGCCTATCGATATGCTGTTAAAATTGAGCAGAAATTTAAGCACCAGAACAAATGGGAGTTTGGGTCTGCAAATACACAACAACCAAAGTATGACAAAAACAGCCCTAACAAACAGTCTCCCGAAAACTAGTCCAATACACAGGAAAAGAAGGGTCACGGGAAGACAAAGAAGGACATCGGAAAATGGTGTGATTTCCACAAAAGCCCCTAGCACAAAACCAATGAATGTCACTCAAAACAGTCATTGGTGGCTGAGATCAAAGACAAGGAGCCGAACCCTAATTCATAATCTGATTCTAAAAATACAAGTAAAGGACAGATCATTGACGCAGACCCCACAGCTATTGTCGCGACCGCAACAATTCAACCAGAAGAACCAACAGATACTGAAGAGGGGGAGCGCTTTTTTCATTCACAGATGTTGGTGAAGGGGACCCCACTGCATTTTATTGTTGACAGCGGAAGCCAGAAGAACCTCATCTCAGCAGAGGTTGTCAAACAATTGGGATTGTCGACAACACCACACCCACAACCATACAACATTGGGTGGCTTCGCTAAGGACGAGATATTCATGTCAGCCAGCAATGTCGATTGTCATACGACATCCAGCCCTTCAAGTATGAGGTATTATGTGATGTTTCCGGACTGGATGTTTGTGATTATGTCTTGGGCCAACCATATATGTGGAAGTGCCATGCTATTTATGAGTCTCGACCCCGTAGTGTCATTGTTACTTTGGGGGGCCATCTCTAGAGAATACCAGAAGTAGTTCCAACTATTGTTTCACCTAAAAAGTGTCGCAAGGTAGTATCTCATACTGCAAAATTTAGCTTCTTCACAATCTGTTCAAAAGGGGAACATAAGGACATTGCAACCACTACAGTCTAGCCCCATGCACCTTCTATCCAACAGAAGCAGGTCAACAAGGTTGCAACAAAGCACAAATAATCCTTCTGCGCACCATCCTCTCATGTAGCTCAACTTTTTGAACAACCTCAACTTCAACAGGTTCATGACAGACTTCCAAAAACTAAGCAATGCGACGTCTCCAACAATACAAGCAGCTCACCCAGATGCAGATCAAGAAAATGCTTTTCTCTCTCCCTCGGAAACTCAACACAATGGAGACAATTTCTTCCTAAGGAGGGAGGATTGATCCAGGTCGATATCATTGTCCACCCACCTTTTTCGACTCGCCCAAAATAGTTTTCTAGCAATTTTGGCAATTTACTATTTTTAGCAGGTTTTAACTTCCG
>JASDQU010099823.1:35497-52421 GCA_032191745.1 Picea mariana
TAGCCGTCACATCTCTTCTCAGAGATAAGCTGCCACCATTCTAGCGAGTCTTTCACTCTGTATTTTTACAGTCTCTGTACATTTCTTTCATTAATAGAAATCGTGTATTACTGTATATCTGTGTTTATGGTTGCATCTCTGATACATTTCTGTTATATTATTGGATAAATGCGATATCTCTGTGCATTTCCTTATTATATCTTCGCTCTCATTTCGTGCCGAAAATAATCGGGATCAAATAAGATGTAGGAAAAAAAAAGGTACAAGGCCAGACTTGTTGTAAGGGAGTTTGCACAGAAGAAAGGTATATATTTTGATGAAACATTTTCTCATGTTAAAATAACTTCAATTAGAATTATTTTAAGTCGAGTGGCAGCAAAATATTTGCATCTTGAACAATTATATGTAAATACAACTTTTCTCCATAGGGATTTGGAGGAATATATTTGTATGCAACAACCACAAGGGTATGAGGTCAAAGGGAAGAAGACATTAGTATGAGATTGAAGAAGAGATTGTATGGCCTAAAGAAATCTCTAAAGTAGTGGTATTTGAAATTTGACATGTTTTTAACTTAATAAAATTATAGTAGATGTCATTCTGACCATTGTGTTTATTTTAAGAGACTAGATAATGACAACTATATTATCTTGTTATTGTATGTAGATGACATGCTTGTTGTAGGGTCTAACACGTAGGATATAAATATGATTAAGAGAAAATTAGATAATTCATTTGTGACGAAGGATTTGCATGCTACAAAGAAAATTGTTGGTATGAGAATAATAAGAGACAAGAAAAATTTCAAATTAACATTGTCTCAGGGTGAGTACATAGAGAAGGTGTTGGAAAGATTTAAAATGTAGGATACAAAACCAATTAGTACACCTTTCACCAGCCATTTCAAACTGACTAAGGAGATGTGTCCCAAGAAACAACAAAAGATAGACTACATATCCAAGGTTCTGTACTCATCAGCAGTTGGTAGCTTGATGTATATGATGGTGTGTAAAAGGTGAAATATTGCACATGTAATGGAAGTTGTGAGAAAGTATATGAACAATCCAGGTAAAGAGCATTGACAGGAAGTAAAGTGTATTCTTGGGTATTTGAGAGGTACTACTACTCAAGCATTATGTTTTGAAGTTTCAAACACTATTCCACATGCATATGTTGATTTAGAGATGACAGGCGATATAGATAGCAGGAGGAGCACCATAGGGTATGCTTTTACTGTAGGTGGAAACAAAGTGAGTTGGATTTCAAAATTGCAAAAGGTGGTTGTACTTTAAAAAATGGAAGCAAAGTATGCCACTATTACAGAGGCTAGTAAATAGATGATTTGGTTACACAGGTTTATGGAGGAATTGGGAAAGAAGAATGAGAATAAAATGTTGTACACTGATAGCCAAAGTTCCATTCATATTGCAAAGAACTCATTCTTTCATTAATACTGAATATATATATATATATATATATATATATCAAGTACCATTTCATACGGTCGATTTTAGATGATGGACAATTAAAGCTAGAAAAGATACACATGAGCCATAATCTTGCAGACATCTTAGAGAAGATGGTAACTAGGGAAAAAATGAGTTCCTGCTCAGTTTCAGTTGGCCTTCAAGCATGATGGTGAAGATGAGAAACTTTCCAGGTCGAAATTTGGAGCATAGTCCAGCAGGTGCAGTAACGATGGAGTTGTTGTGATTAGTTTCCAAGTGGGAGATTATTGGTAGTGGAGCTTAATTATCTTCCTGATTCAAGGGTTTTGTTTCAGCCGCATTTGGATCCCAGTCCCTGGCAAGGGTTTGCGTGTTATATTTTTTGCATGATTAATCCCACACACTATTATGTTGTGTTGGGTGGAACCCCTGATAAAAAAAAAATTGACAGTTTTTTGCATCTGTTTTGGGTAGTTTTGGCACATGGTTTTTAGGCCCATGGTTTTCTAATTTCGTTTAAGGAATTACGATTGTAATCTAATCTAGGTCAATGGATTAGTGCTTTTTGGATGCCACAAGATCGTATATATTGTATTGTAATGGTGAGTGAGAGTGTAGTGTGTCTAAGAGAAGAGACTATGAGAGAGTAAAGAGGAGGTTGCAACATATGTATCGAAGGTGTTATTCCTTCATTTTTCTAGACATAATAAATGAAGGACTGACTATTTCTCAATGGATGTATCCCATATCGGGTGACCCATGTATATTAATGTCTTTCTTATATTATTTTCTCTTGTGTTTTATTTCCTCATTCATTTTGATTTTTTTTTATTATTACTCCGTGATCCTATTCCTAACAACCCATGTCTTTGAAACCTCTCTTTTATTCTAAAACACCAAGATTCAAGGAGCTCATTAAACATGGTGAAAAGTCTAAGGGCACTTCACTAGAGGTGTTCAATAATGGTTATGATTTTTATTGAGTTGAGTGTACCAAGAGATCCAAGTCTACGCATAGGGAGTAAAAACGCTAATCCTCTAGATCCTCCCACCTGTACTTCTTTGGCTTCATTCCCATATTGAATTGATGGCTTAAAAATGTGGTTGAGATAGATTTTGATGTCCTTTTCACTAGTGTTTCCACCTTAGCTTTCTGATTTCCTAGAAGTTCCTGTATCACATCCCCAAGAAAGCTAAAGTGTCCTCTTCCAACAAGTTGAATATGAAATGGGATGGAAACTATGGAGGAGGGTCAAATATATAGTGCAACTCCACTAGAATGGACCAAATTTGTTGGCCTTCTAGGGGGTTAACCGTGCCGTCGATGAATTGTTTATCCATTATGAAGATCCTGTGGTAAAACCTATAGTTTAAATACTAACGCTAACTCATTAGAAAAAAATGCCTCCCAATATCACTTCGATTTGGAAACTTAATTACAAGGAAAACACCATACAATGTAACTTTTTTTGCTCATCATTGTAAATAATTCCATTTTTTCACCCATGTGAGGATAACTCGATGCGATGAGTGCTAAGTGAACTATTCAAGGACATGAAAATTTGGTCATTCTAAGCGGACTATTGAATGCCATGAGAAATTGGTGAAATTTCTAATTAACGATCATGGAATATGGGTCACGCATTAAGGACTTACAGTACATAGATCATCCCAATAATGATATTTCATAGGTTGATTGTGAAAAACCCAAAATCTTTAAATAAAGAGTCAAAGAAGCTCTAAATGAATAGTTCCCAAGTCACAACACTTGATCATGTATTGAAAATAGGGTAGAAAACTAAGTGGGTTTGACTATGGGTAAAAACCCCATGGTTAAACATGCGTGAGCTAGAGGTGATGTTTGATTCTATGTGACCATTTTTCTAGTTTTAACCCAACTTCTTCACCCATATGAGCATCACCTATGTGGACTACTCAAGACCATGAGAAATTGGTCATTTTGACTAATGCCCATAAGATATGGGTCATGCATTAATGGCTTACACTACCCAAAAAAATCTTAATAATGATATTTCATATGTGGGACTTCAAGTGCCCCCAAATGCTTAAATAAAGAGGTAAAAGAGCTCTAAATGAATATTTTATAAGGCATGATACTTGCCAAATTTTGAAGCAGCCAGCCTTACTTCCAGTTGTTGCCCACGTCAACCCGTGCCACGCAAGGGGATGTAGCTCATATGGTAGAGCGCTCGCTTCGCATGCGAGAGGCACGGGGTTCGATTCCCCGCATCTCCACTATTTCGATCGGTGCTGTTGATTTGTTTTCGTTGATCTGGTATCTTTATATAACAACTGTTTCCGTTATTCCGGTTTCTTTATACAACAACTGTTTTCGTTATTCATACGCCTAAATTGCCTAGAACTCAAACTCCAACCGTTTTGTTCAGTATGGCCAACTCTCCTTAGTAAAACATAATTACATGGATAAGCCGTGGCCTAACGCCTCAATCTGTCATGAAAGGTGACGATATTAATGGATGTTTCCCAGCGTTCTACCTGGATGCCCAGAATAGAGTGTAGACCGTTCCAAATGGAGATTGGGAAAGAGAAACTTTAGTTAGGCCTCTCCTCGTGCTAGGGTTCCACCTGCAGACTTGGACAACAAAGATATAACGCGTGGGGGGTTTTCCTCCTCACGGAAAGGTTCCACACGCAGGTTTGGAAAGAGAATAAGAAGTGGGTGGGGATTTCTCCTTGCCCTAGGGTTCCATGTGCAGATTTAGACATTGAATGAGAGGTGTGTGGGGTTTTCTCCTGGGTGCTTGGGTTCCATACACAAATTTGGGGAAGTGAGCAAGTCGCAGAAGTCTCAAAATACAACACCCAAACATGGATAAGTTGGCAACAAAGGTAATGCTTTGATGCATTGCTCAACAAAAGAGAAATAACCATAAGCACGCCCACGAGGAGAGATAAATCTCTATTTGGCAAGTCTTACCAACGGCTCTATGAGGAGGGCCGTGGATTTCATTTGTGAAGAAAATCTAAGGTATGGAACAATTATCACTTGGGTTTGGACACTACAAGCTCAATTACTCAACAATTAGATGAAGCAGAAAAAAATAAATCATAGACGAGATTTTTCTCTCGAAACTCAAATGGGAAAATCAACATTCAATTGAATTTGACCAAGCTTTTATTATTTAGTAATGGGCATGATTACAGGCGCTCTAGTTCACCTTCTTACTTCTCATTGAAGTTTCCGCACGATCCTCCTTCACTTTGCCAAAAGAACCCCTTCTTCATCTGCAAGAGCTAACATATAGGAGGTCGAGGGGATAGGTGGAAGGTCAGGCGTCCCAGACTCTTCAGTTTCCCCAAGTTCAATTTTCCTCCTTTCATTGCTTTCCTTGTTGTCTTTTATGAGTATAGAGAGGGTCTACGAGTCTTTATTTCTTTAATACATTTTTTCTTCTTTCATAATCATCTCTTATCTCTTGCCTTAGGTTTTGATTGAGTGAAGATGTGGACGTAGGTCATGATGGTATGGGGCCCTTCATGCCAACATACCGGTCAATTCTTTATCCAAATCTTTGAACCTTGCTCATGCCATTCCTCATAAAATCCTGCCCCATTCCTTGTAAAGGCCCATGCCTTAGCCAATTGTTTCTTGCATAGATCCAATTTGGATCACACCTCCCCATTGGGAGGATTTTGGTCCCCAAAAGATGCCAAGGAGAGATGAGGGAACCTGCTTGCAATATGACTCCTCTCATACCATTTCTCTGTCCTTGGAGTCTGTCCTCCAAGGACAGACTTGTAAAACTATATCTTCTTTTAATTCTTTCGAAGGGTGTGGTGCAAAATCTTCCATAGTCTAGAGAACCTGTTGTTCCTCTTCCTCATCCAGCATGGAGGGTTCAAATAATTTCAAATATTCTACATTTACCATTGAGCTGATTTGCATATAGGGATGAAGCCTTAGCCTAAAAACATTCTCATTCACTTGTTCAATGATATCAAAAGGTCCATATATGAGAGGCTTAATATTCTTTGCCATTCCATGCAATCGTCCCTTGCGAAGATATAGCCAGACCTTGTTTCCAAAACAAAGTGTGTGGTCCTCCTTATGCTAGTCATGTCTAGATTTATATAGTTTCCGACTCTTCTCACGCTGCTCTTGAACCCTTAGATGTATCCGTCTATTTTTTTCCACGAATGTGCTCGCCTTCTGTTCATCCCCATGTATTCATGCTCCATCTTATTGTTTCCCATACACAATGTCAAATGGTGAGGGAGGTAAATAGCCAAGACAAGTCTCAAAATGAGACCTATTGGTAGAAGTATGTAGTGCTCGATTGTACGAATGTTGAATGTATACCAAATTCTTGTCCCAAGTCTTTGGATGTTGGCTATTGTAGCCTCTCAATAATTGTACCAGCGTTCTATTAACAACCTTAGTTTGTCCATCAGTATGAGGATGGAATGTTGTTGAATACTTCAATTTGGTATTCACCATTTCCCAAAGTGTTGTCTGGAACCTGCCCCAAAACCTGTTGTCTCGATCAGATATGATGGAAGTTTGCAACTCAAAATCTACCCAAACATGACTAAAAAATAGCTCGACTACCTCTCATCTCGAGATTGTCTTCTTACACAGGATGGGCACACACACTTTATTGAAGTGATCCACCACTACAAACAAGTATTCATGGCCCTTGCGAGTCATAGGAAAACCTCCAACACATTCCATGAAGATTCTCTCCCAAGGCCTGCTCAGTACTGCGAGGGGCACGTACAGACCAAGTTTATGGTTACTTGGCTTACTAGTGCTGCAAAGGACACAACCTCTCACAAATTTTGCCACATGTTTCTGCATCTTTGGCCAATACACATATTATTGTAGGTTTTCCACAGTCTTTGTCAAACCAAAATTCCCAACAACTCTAGATGTGTGTACTTCTATCATCAATTGAACTCTTCTCCTTGAGGTATGCATAGTTTGTTGAGCTTGTACAACAATCCATCTTGTAGGTGATATTCATTCCCTTCTGTGGCAGTGACTAACCTCTCCTTCATTTTCTAATATACTCCTTTGAATTCTTCATCTTCCTCGTAGTCTTCACTTAGAAGTGTATTAGTGAATGGTTCAAGTTGCAGTATCACTCCAATCACTATAATCTTCTTTAGTGGTGGTGGTCGAGACAACATGTTTGCTAGCTTATTTGTGACTCATTTCTTGTATTTGATCAATAGGTGAAATTGTCGTAAGAAACCCAACCACTTGTAGTGCCTCATCTACTGCATCTTGTTTTGGCTTTGTAGATACTGAAGGGGATGATGATCCATGTGTATAATGGTCTATTTTCCTAGTAAGTAATTCTTCCACTTCTTTATTTCCTACTCCATGAAATAGCTCTGAATGGTAGCATACATACCTCCCTCCTTGCATTAGCACCACTCCTAATGCATATCCAATGGCATCAATTTCTAGTTCAAAAGGTTGTTATAAATTTGGCATAGCTAGGACCAGAGCATTTCTTATTTTTTTCTTTTAAGTCTTCAAATGCTCTTTTCCATTGTTTTCCCCAATGAAAACTCTTCCCATTGGCAGTTAAGGCATGTAATGGTGTTGTTGTTAGAAAAAATTATGATGAATTTACTGAAATATTGGGTTGCTCCCATAAAACTCCTGACCTCTATCACACTAGTGGGAGTAAATTGTGTGATGGCTACAATATTCTTCGGGTCCACTCTCAACTATCCTCCTCAAATCATGTGTCCAATATAAATCAAGGGTGTCTTCCCAAATTCACATTTTTTCAAGTTGGCGATCAAATGATTCTTCTTTATGGTCTGCAGTAGCTGCATTACATGTGAGAAGTGCTCTTGCCATGTCTTGCTAAAGATTAGTTTTTTATCTAGATATACTATTATAAAAGAGTCAATGAAGGGGAGTAGAACATCATTCACAAGTCTCATAAAAGTTGCAGGTGCATTGCATAAACCGAAAGGCATTACCAACCACTCGTACAAACCTTGTCGCGTTTTAAATGTTGTCTTCCACATGTCCTCCGCTTTGATCCTTACTTGATGATAACCATATTTTAAGTCCAATTTGGTGAAGAATTTGTCTTGTTGTGGCTGATCCAACAAGTCATCAATCCTTGGCAAATGATATCAATTATTGATGGTAATCTTATTTAGGGCACAATATTCAATTCACATTCTCTAGCTTCAGTGATTCTTTAGCACCATGATGATGGGTGAGCCACAAGGTGATTTACTGGGTCTAATGACTCCTTTTTCCAAAAAATGCTTCAACTGCTTCTTCATTTCATCTGCTTTAATGGTGGACTTCCTATACAACCCTATGTTTGGCGGTGGTGATTCTGGAAACAACTAAATCTCGTGTTCAACCTCGTGCTTGGGTGGCAGTCCATGAGGCTCTTGAAACACTACCCTATAAGATTCTATCAATTGTTGTAGTAGTTGGCACTTCTTGCCACTGCATCCTTCCAAGGATGCTTTCATCTCCAACCGATTTCCTTCTCCTTGTTGTTTTCCTTCCCTTAAAAACAATAAGACAAATTTATTCATACTACCCATGATTCTGCTGGCCCGATGAGCATTGATTAGAGATATTTTGGATTTGTCCTTATGTGCATTTATGACGTATGATCTTCCCTATTTGACTAGTCTATATTTATTATCTCTTGTTTCGAAGATGGTGATCCATACAGATATCGGTGGCCACCCACCTATTCCACTGGCTCAAAGAACAATTTTCCATTTCAACACTTTTTATAGTTTTTCAAGTCCCAAACTTATGGGGTCATTTTGAGGCCCTAAATGACATTATTTTTGAACTTTTGGAAGGAAAGGGTTCCAAACAATATACCTTATTGCATGGTGGAAGTTGTACTTCTTGGATACACCTTTCCAATGAGGTATCGAATTCCCCAAATGAAGATAGTATGAAAAAGTTATGACCCCAGGAAGTTGATGTACCAACTTACCCCATCGGTGCCCATATGACTTTTGACACTTCTTCTCCTAGGGTTAGGTTTTTGGATGTCTAGGGTTTTCTGATTTATTCTTGATGCTAAAAAATCCTAGACGCCCCATTGTAATGTTCTCAGATGAATGAACATAGTCTCCACGTCTCTTCTCAGAGATTTTCTACCACCATTCGAGCAAGATTGTTTCATTCTGCATTTTATAGTTTCAACATATTTCTTTATTGAATAGAAGTTAAGTTTTGCTGTATCTTTGTTATTGTTCTCTATATATCTATGTTAATGGTATATATTTGTGTTTCATTTTTTTCTGCTCATAAATCCAGATCAGTGGTATCAAAGTGATCTACTCTTCTTTTGTTTCTCTGTGCATGTCCCCAATGAGGTCGAGTTATAAGTAGTTGGGACTCGAACTAGTTGAGCCTTTTCAAGACCGGCTTCACCAAACCCGACGACCACTCATGGGGGAAGAAAACATAGACAATGGGATAGGATATCCCTTTAAACTATTTCTCTAAGAATCCCTCGTGTGACAGAGGAACAAAATGATGGATAACTTTGCACAAATCCTTCGACGACTGCCAACATGTGAGACATATTCCTCGAGCGGAGGCGCCACCCCCTTCAAGGTACAAATCAATTTTTATATTTCTATATTTGAAGGTCAAATAGATGCAGATGTTGTAGAAAAATGGTTAAACCTTCTAGAAGGTTATTTTTTTGTCCATAACTTTTCCGATAGAGAAAATATTACATTTGTGCTCCTTAAGGCCATCCCCCATGTCAAATATTGGTGGGAGAATTTCTGTGAGCAAAATGAAACAGAGGGATCTACATTATTTGTATTCACACCCACTTGAGGTTCTTTCAGGGATACTATTAAGGAACAATATTACCCTGTTGGAAGTTAGGAGGACTTATATACAGTATGGACCACACTACAACAGGAAAGGGATAAAACAGTGTCGGAGTTCATCAATGTCTTCCATACCTTGTGCACCAAGCTAGGTATCAAAGACTCTGAGTGACATATGGTGCTCAAGTACCGCGACGGTTTGCATAGATATATTCAGACAAAAATGTAGTTTCTGGAAATCTTATTCTTGGGCGTGGCCTATCGATATGCTGTCAAAATCGAGCAGAAGCTTAAACAAAAGACGCGACAGTTTGGGTCTACGAACCCCTTGTTATCACATAAAGTTGTCGAGGGCCATAAGTGTGTATCGATATACCCATGTTTGTTGCCTTGCCTTGTCTCTCTATCTTTCGCAGGCTAGGTCTTCAAGTCTAAAAGGTTGAGGAAAGTTTTTATCTGGGTCGTAGATCTCATTAGGACAGATCAACGGTGGAAAGTAATCACGGGAATCGGGAGTCTGAAATATTGTTAAAAGTGGTTCGTCAAAGGTCCGAACTCTTGAAACCCGAAATCAGTAGGGACTGTCCGATTCAGAGAGACACGTGGCGCAGGATCAACGATTTCGCAGTTTCGCGGAGAGGAAAAGTCAAAGCATAGAGTCGTGAGGACTTGCGAAGTGAGAACTCATGAGTTGATCCAAGTCGTTGGATCGAGGAAAGTTGTGGACCATCGATCTGAGGCGAGCGCAAAATCGAAAATCAGGAGAAGGGAGGTGAGTATTCCTTCAACTTCTTGAGACGCGAAATCCCAATACGCAACTTTTGGATAAGCGCTTGGTCATAGCCGAGGTCACATTACTGAAGATTAAGGAGAGGATTTGGCACTTGCTAGGCTCTAGTTTGCGAGATCGAAAATCGAGAGAAGGGAAGTATGTATGCTTTCAACTTCCCAAGACGCAAAATCCCGATATGCACCTTTTGGGTAAGCGCTTGGTCACATCTGGAGGTCATATCAATGAAGGACAGGTCCACAAAGGAGATTAGCACCCACAACGCCCACATTGATCACATAGGAAGATTTGCAGAGCTTTGAGGCGTCATGATTGACTTGAAGAAGTCGGGGGCACCGCTTGGAAACATTCATGGGTGTCAGGCCTTGTCCTGATCTCAATGAAGGAAGTTATTGAAGATAGGGGTAGCAATTGAGACCTCGTCTCACCCCATAAATGGAAAGCATTGCTGAGAGCAGCCATGAAGGAAGAATGTCAATCTGAAGTTTCCTGATTCATGGTTTTTCTTGCAAAACACAAAATTGATCCGGGGTCACGTGTAACACAAGAAGGCCTACATAGTCTGATAGAGTGGGCACCGACTTGAAACTTTGAATGCAGGGGGCCGATCATGGTCCTGGTGGTTGCAACAATTATGAGTATATGTATGCATTTTTGATATTTTTTTATGGTCGAATGGTTGAGCTAGGCTCCCCGATATTGTAATATTTTGATTGAGAACAACTGGTTCTCTGGTTATGTATTTGTTTTTGAGACATCTTGGTTAATCTAAGTCAAATTTCTTACTCCATCTTATTTTCCTATGATACTGAGAGAGTTCATGTTTGATTGATTCACATGGATTGTTGTAGCTGTATTATGATAAATGTTTGATTATAGTACTGTTATGATTTCTTTCAGCTTCCTTGAAATTTGAATCCAAGAGGATCTTGTGTTTAAGTTTTTCCTCCTTAGGCTGCTGGAAAATCTGATGTTTATAGTAGACCTCTACACCTCTCTCACTAAATCTTCCTCCTAGTCACCCTTACTCCAACTTACTGACTGAAGTTGATTCAAGACCTCAATGGCTGGTGCATGCTAGTCCAGATTTCTGAGTTAGAACGCTATTATTATTGAGTTTTCTCCATTTGACCACTCAAAACTCAATTACTTGTGACATATAGACTGATGGGTACTTGGCTTACCTTCAATGCAATCTGAAGGTGACTTCTAGTGCTAACATTTCTGGTGTCGTTGCCAGGGAATGAATTGAAGACATTTCCCTGGGATAGAACGACAAAGAAAATCTGATTCTGAAGGTGGATCAGATATGAGTACCATTGAAGATTGCAACTTGCACTTGGCAACTCCACTATTTCGACTCCACTATTTCAGTTCTGGCTCCTAAAGGCAGACATACGAGATCCACTTCACTACTGCCTCTAGCAACATCTGAAGCTTACCCAGAGGAAACTATCATAAAGGGAAAAATTGCTCAAAAAGGTACCTCTATTGTTGTACCAAGTTTTTCTGATAATTTGCATAATCCCTCTTTACAAACTCCAGTAACTGTTTCTGATTCTCCTATTATACAAACAGTTGGAGTTTCAAGAAATTTAAGTTTTAGGAGTTTTCCTACCAATTTCTCCCCTCCTATTTTTGGTTTGGAAGGATAGAGATTTGACACCCCTTTCTCCCCTGAAGTTCTGAAGTGGAAGAAGAGAGATTTGACCTTAGAAGACTTTCCTACTCCTCCTCTTACTAGAGTTGTTGCAGTTGTAGAAGGGGAGAATTTTGTCCCCTCAAGCCCCTTGTCTTCACCTCCCAGGAACACTCTCCCAGTTTCACATAGCCCAACTCCATCCCCTCTGGGTTCTCCTCCAATTCACATACAAATGGCAAGAGCTAATCCCCCCAGAACTAGAATGGAAGCTATAATAGCTGCTAGGTATGCTCCTCTTGTCCTGCCTTAGCCTATGAATGATTTTCTAGTGGATGGATACCTTAAGTAGTTTCCCAAGTTCACAGGTGAGGAAAACATAAATGCAGAAGAACATCTTGAATCCTTTTATAGTTATACAGGCAACCATGCCATTGGGAATGAAGATGTATGGATGACAATTTTTGTTCATAGCCTTGATGGTGAGGCTAGGAAGTGGTTTAGGGATTCCCCCCCTGGATCTATCGCCAGGATTGAGGCTTTAGATGATTCTTTTCTGAGGCAATGGGGGGACAAAAAGGACTTTTTGTTTTATATCACATAATTTGGATCCCTAAAGAGGAAAGAAGGAGAGTTTGTCTATGATTGCTCTCAAAGATTCAACAAAATGTACAATAAGATCCCTCCTGAGATAAAGCCTACAAAGACCTCTGCCAAAATCACCTATGCTAGTGCTTTTGACCTTGATTTTTTCCTTTTACTGAGAGAAAGGAGATCTGCCTCCTTAGCTCATATGCAAGATGCAGTCATGGAGGTAGAATCTAACAGAGTGGCATCTGATCAACTTAGAGGAAAATTTTATAAGGACAGGAGAAGGATTAGAAATGAAGCCTCAACCTCTGATTCCTCTATTGCCCACCCCCAAGTTGATGAACTTACCAAATTAGTAAAATCTCTTTCTGCTGAGATGGAAAAGTTAAATTTTGAGGGAAAACAAACCTATAGAAATACAAAAAATGTTGATAATAGAGGTGGTTTCAGAAGACCTAATAATGCTCCTTGGACTCTTACAAGAGATCCCAGAAACAAAGAAAGCGATGACCAAAAGATCCAAACTCCCTTACAAAATAACCTTTTGGATGATGAGGAAGGAGAAGATGGAGAAGATGATCCTGAGATCCATTACTTGGGTGACACCCCTCCACCCCCTCACTTAACCCAATCTACATATGGGAAGTCCTTAATGGATAATCAAATAAATGAATTAAGTAAGGGAGAGAAGGTAAAAGAAAGTACTAGTAGACATGATATGAGATCTAAAAGGAAATGGGAAAAGACAAATGCTTCTGATCAACCCACAACAACAGAAAAATCTGCCAAGGCTGTGAAAATTGGCAACAAAAAGAAATTTTCTCAAAGCCCCCCATTTTTGGTTGAGGATCCTATCCCAAAATTAAAGGAGATTCTGAAATCCCCACCTTCCTTCAGTTATGAAAATGAGATCCAAAAAATCAAAATCCTTGTGCCATTTTCAGAATTGATAAAAATTGAAAAAGTTAAAAAATATATTTCCAAAATGTTGTTGTCCGGATCCTACTCAAATACCATTGACTCAGTTATTCTTCAGGATGAAAAGCCATCAGTCATATTAGGTCCTTTGATAGAAGATAGAGGTGACTCATACCCTCCCTTCTATACATCACTAAAAATACATGATAAGGTGATGCATAATTGTTTGATGGACTCAGGGGCATCTCACAATCTCATGCCCAAAGCAGTCATGGATGAACTTGGATTAGAAATCACAAAATCCTACCATGACTTATATTATTTTGAATCTAGGAAAGTGAAGTGTCATGGGGTCATCAAAGAATTGGTTGTGACCTTGTTTCATTTTCCCATGAAAAGTGTGGTCATGGACATTGTAGTGGCTGATGTTCCCCCCAAGTTTGGTATGTTATTGTCAAGATCTTGGATAAAAAAATTTGGGGGAACTTTGCAGATGGACCTCACATATGCCACTATTCCCATGTTTGGGGGTGAGCATAGAAGACTTTATAGGGAATCTTAGTTGGCCTACATCATTAGTGATGAAACAGACCCCACCAACCATCCTATTTTTTCTATTGACATTGATTTGGGATCTAGCCTATTGCAGCTCACTAATACTCCTGAACCTCCTCTTGAAATCATAAAACAATCCATTACTCTTTGTGAAATCCCTCCTCCAACTACCTCTGTTTGGAAGATGTTCTTTGATGGAGCCTCTTCTAAGGAAGGCATTGGTGCTGGAGTGGTATTTGTTTCAACTTGTCAAGAGACTATACCTTTTCCCTACAAGATAGAATTTGAAACTACAAATAATGTGGCAGAGTATGAAGCTCTTGTTTTGGGTTTAAGGGCCACAAAAGACACGGGGATTGAGGAGATATCTGTATTTAGGGATGCAGAACTAATTGTTCATCAGATAAAAAATGTTTATCAAGCCAAGCACCCTAGGCTTAAGACTTACATAAATGAAGTATGGGACCTAGTTGACAGTTTCTTCCTAGCTTTCAACATTTCATTTATTCCAAGAGAGGAGAATACCATGGATGATTCTTTGGCTATTTCATCAAGATATTTTAGAGTCCCATTACCACCTAAGATAAAGTATGATGTAGGGGTGAAATATAGACCCTCCGTACCTGAAAATATCAAGCATTGGAAGGTGTTTGATGATGCTAATGAAATCAAAAAGTTTCTTGAGTTCGTTGATGAGTTCTTTGCATTACATATTGACCAGGATCATGATTCTGAAAGTAGCCCTCATGCTGATGTATTTTTAAATAAAATTTCTAATCAACATATTCTTCAGCTACATAGCAACCACATTCCAAAGGGAATAGTTCCTTTGGAAAGATTGTTTGATGGAAATGATGTGGTAGTAAATTTTATAGGTTCAACTGATGATGCTGAAGTAGCTGAGTACAATATTGGTACAAAGAAGGATCCCAAATTCATCAGGTTGTCAAGCATCTTGTCAAGAGAGAAAGGGGCCGAATATGCTGGGTTGTTAAAGGAGCTTGCTAATGTGTTTTCTTGGACATATGAAGATCTCAAGACATATGACACAAGTGTCATTGAGCACAAGATCCCATTGAAGGAAGAGTCCAAGCCATTTAGGCAGAAGTTGCAACAAATAAATCCTATGCTGCTACCCATTATGGAGAAGGAGGTTAAAAAGATTTTGGATGCCCAGATTATCATTCCTTTGAGGTATTTTGAATGGGTGGCCAACTTGGTCCCAGTAAGAAACAAGATTAGAAAAATCAGACTTTGTGTGGATTTCTGAAATCTGAACAGAAGCTCTAAAAAAGATAATTACCCCTTACCCAATATGGAACACATATTACAGAGGGTGATAGGGGCATCCAAGATGTCTATGATTGATGGGTTTTCTGGCTAGAATCAAGTCTCTGTCTTACCTGAAGACGGATAGAAGACAACCTTCACCACTCCTTGGGGTACATTCATGTACACTAAGATGCCCTTTGGATTGATGAATGCAGGAACAACCTTTCAACGAGCCATGGACATAGATTTTATTGGAAAGAAGGACAAGTTTATAGTCATTTATTTGGATGACATAACAATTTTCTCACATTCTGATAAAGAACATTATGATCATCTAAAAAGAGTCTTCTTGAAATGTAGAAGATTTGGTCTCTCTCTAAATCCCAAAAATCATTAATTGCCATGAAAGAAGGGAAAGTATTGGGGCACATTGTGTCCGCTGAGGGGGTAAGGATTGATCCAAGCAGGGTAGAAGCTATACAAACTTTGTCACCCCCTAGATCCAAGAAGGAATTTCAGTCCTTCTTGGGAAAGATTAATTTTTTGAGAAGGTTTGTTTCGAATTTTGCTGAGCTGGTAAAGTTTATCACAACTATGATGAGGAAGGGAAATGTGATCAAGTGGACTTCTGAAGCTCGTAATTCTTTCAATCAGATAAAGAAAGCCTTGACTGAAGCACCTGTGCTTATCAATCCTGACTACTCCAAGGAGTTTCTCATTTTCTCTTTTGCTTCATCTCACACAATAGCAACTGTTTTATTGCAGAAGAATGTTGAAGGGTTAGAGAAACCCATTTCCTTTTTCAGTAGGGCACTGAGAGATGCTGAAATAAAATATGACATCATGGAAAAGCAAGCCTATGCATTGGTTAAAGCTATCAAAGATTTCAAAGTTTATGTGCTACATTCAAAAGTCATTGCATATGTCCCTTCAGCTTCTGTGAAGGAGATCCTCATTCAGCTTGAAATAGACCGTAGAAGGAGAAAGTGGATTTCCAAGATCCTTGAATTTGATCTTGAAATAAAGCCTACCAAATTGGTTAAAGGTCAAGGTTTAGCTAGGTTGCTGGCTGAATCTAATTGTAAATCCTTGGGGGTCAATTTAATCAACATTTGTTCAGAGAATCAACAAGTTGAGTTGTCTGATGAAGATCCTCAAGTCACACCCCCATTGGCAGGATGCATTTGGTATAAAGACATTATATTTTTCCTACAGAGGTTGCAGCCTCTTGATGGCATGAAAAAGAGCAAGGTAAGAGCTTTGAAGATCAAATCAATTAAATATTGTCTGATTGATCAAGTCTTATATTGGAAAGACCATTTAGGAGTGTTGTTGAGATGCCTAGACCCATAGGAAGCCCAAAGGATTATATATGATTTTCATGATATTTTATGTGGGGGGCATCATTTCTAGAGAACCACAACCTACAAAATTCTCAGTACTGGATATTTTTGGCCTAGTCTCTTTACCGATGTCTGTGAAAAGATCAGGGCTTGTGTTAAGTGTCATAAATTCTCTGGAAAGTAGAAACTCAAGTCTCTTCCACTAAAACCTGTGGTATCTTCAGGGCCCTTTCAGCAGTGGGGCCTAGAGTTTATTGGGGAAATTCATTCTACTTCAAGAGATCTGTTAGTGTCGGAAGTCACTCCTGGATTGCTTGCAGGAGCAGAGCCTGGCACCCATCAGTTGAATGTCACGATTTGTTTATAAGGGGTGATCGAATGGAGATAACAGCTCTAGGAGGTATCACTCTAACTCAGGGACCGAGTCTGGTACGTAAAGAACAAAGGAGGTCTAGAATCCCAACTTCATCCAGTGGGTTGATTTAAAGGTGAACAGGTAGAAGACTTAGGAGAAAGTGAACAAATAGCTCTC
>JASDQU010099823.1:68695-83729 GCA_032191745.1 Picea mariana
CGCACACATTCACACAACTAGTATGACATCATTGGGGAACCACAGAACCCCTATCATTCATGACGCTTGCTCAACCTCCCTCCTATCTTAGGGGGAGTATCTGGTCATACCCTCTCATTGGTACCTCCTTCACACACTCCTGTGAGTGCTACTATCTTAGGATCAGCTCTGCTTGGTTCTACATTACTTGGGTCTACTTCCCAAGGTCATCCATTCACTCGCTCTCCTTTACACGGAAGCAGGGGACCCACTTCCTCTCAAGGAGGGAGCACCAACCCACCTAGTCCCCATCAAGGGTCAAGTTCACAACACATTATGGCCGGAGCTAACCCTCCCCCCCCACTACAGATGCCATATTTGGCTTCTCTCAACATACCGGATCTCACCAAACTCACCAAAGATCCTATATTGCATGACGCCACATGGCCTGCAATGCCAACAAAACTTCCTTCAGACATACCAAAGTTTGAAGGAAAGGCATGGGATGACCATGCCAACCATGTCATGACCTTTCATCTATGGTGTTCTTCCAATAGCATTATGGATGATTCCATCAGACTGTGATTATTTCAATGCACACTCACTGGCCCATCAGCCAAATGGTATGTCGAAGAAAAATCGAGGTCCCACGCGACCTTTAAGTCATTGGCCAAAGCATTCTTAACCTTCTTCCAATTCCCCATCCGCCATGAAAATGGTCTAGAACTACTTTCTAACTTCAAACAGACCTCAGCCACACACATCGCTGACCACATTCACGAGTGGCATAGGTGACGTAGTTTGTGTAAGGTAGAAACCACCAAGCAACAGTGTCTCGACTGGTTTCTTAGATCACTTGTCTCTCTCCTTGGAAAGGATGTAGCTTCCACTTTCCTGCAATCTGAATAGGAATCCATCAGTAAGGCCCAACAGTATGACCTCATCTATGCATAGTCAGGGTACTTATACACAGTACTTCCTGATCTTCCAAAACCTGTGCCATTTGTCCAAGACAAACCTGGGATGTCTCACTCAGCAGACGGACTAATAGGTACCACCACACGCCATGGTCCACAACCCCAACCACCACCAATGTATGGAACACCTCAATACCCACCGGCATATGGGGGTACTTCGTATTACCCCCCACCCCCTTATCAACATCCATACCCTGTTTCTATGCCTCCACCCATCAGTGGACCACCACCGGCACCTCCCATGCATCCACCTATTCCCACAAACAATGGTACTCCCTCAACATCATCTTATAGTACTAGTGAAAGCAGTACGCCTTCCTATGTACCTTATGGATCGGTACCACCGCAAAATCCATACTTCTCGTTTCCTGGCCCTCCACAACCCATGGCTCCCCCGCATCCACATGCGAGGGTAAATTTTGTTCAACCTTCTGCTACTCAACAATACCAAAATTTTGAACAGTTAAACACAGCTAATCCAACTCATCCATCGAACAATGCCAAGAATAAAGGATGGAACAGGAATAACAACAACCCAGGACAAGGCGGGAATCAACCCCACCAACACCAACCCACTAGGGGCAACCAGAACCAAGGGAACCAAAACCCCTAAGGGGGCAATAATAAAAAATGCCAAGGGCAAAATAATGTTAAAACCATCTTCCCTTGTGCCCTTTGTGGTGAGTTCAGTCATTACACTCACCATTTCCCCCAGATCACTGATTTCAAATGGTTGAAAGACTCTGGTAGTCTTCCCCATTCTCCTGCACAACCTACACCTCAGCAGGCACCACAACAATATGTGCAACAACCCCCTCCTGCCGTGCTTCAAAATCCTATTCCACATCAAGGTGCGATAAACACCCAACAGGACACACAGCATCCACCACCTCAAGGGGGACAATAACCAAGCCCTAACAATCCAGTAGAGCGAACAATCCTCCTCACCAGTGAGGAAGAAATCCTTCTACAAACGCGTAATCGTCAGTATCATACACCCGCTGAGTCTACTACCATCTCTCCAGAGACAAACCCTACACCAATGGGACCCCCGTTGGTGATCCCTCACCCTTTCGCCAAACCACCACTACGCATCCCTTGCATACCCTTGCGCAGGAATGTCCATAACCCACAGGCTAGGGAAGCTCATAACTATAGTTTGGTAGACGACTTAGCACAATCCTCGGCTGCCATGTCAGTCTTGGAAGTCCTCCAGACTTGTCCTACTCAATGGAAATCACTACTTTCTGCCTTGGGGGCAGTCGACCCTGCAGATACTCGACTCATCACCTTTGATCTTGATAGTGGCGAACCTCGTCTTCCCGCTTTGATCGCTTTTCAAATACCAGTGAAAATACAGAACATCATCGTTCATCGGTGTATCATCGATGAAGGTGCATCTACATGCATCATGTCCAAAACTGTATGGAAGAAACTTGGTTCTCTAGAACTCATTCCCTCCGCCATCACATTACGAGCTTATGACGGATGACCATCATCTCCTGAAGGACTCCTCCAAAATGTCCCTGTTGAAGTCGGGGGCAAAACTATTCTCACTGACATAGAAGTTATCGACGCTTCGCTCAATTAAAATATCTTGTTCGGTCGTAGCTACATGTATGCTATGAAGGCAGTGGCATCTTCTGTCTTGAGGACAATGATGTTCCCTCACAATGGGAAGATCGTGACCATCGACCAAGTCGCACATTATGAGCCTAACCCCTCTGCCAATCTCGATAACATTCTTCCTCTCATCCACACCAACCAAGATGCATATCCACTCGTTGAGATGGGTCCTGGAATTTTTAAAGATCCATCCTTGTTAGGGACTTACCATGGAGCACCACCACTCCTTCATCCTGCTAATCAAGTATGTGTCATCTCCTCTAATGGAACTCACACAGAGGACGCTAATCCTCCTCAGGAGACTTCAGTCATTCCTGACGTCTCAATAGTCGCAGAACCACTCCAGTCGAAGCCTCTTGTGCATTTGTCGACCCCGACAGTCCATGAATCCACACCCCCTCAGGGGCGTAGTTCCATCTGGGAGACAGTTCCCCAACCCCTCACTCAAATTCCCTTCTTTTACCATCCACCCGGTATAGAAGCTTTTCAGGTAGCCACAACGCTCACACTACCCAATATGGTGTTAGCAATCCTAGTGCGGTATCTACATCCACCTGAGATGGTCCCTCGACCATCCCTTCCCTCACAGGAAGGCCTCCCCATGACGATTCCCGTCCTTACCCCCACTACCCCCATACTCCCTAACCTCCCTGCTACAGCTGGGGGCAGGAGAAAGAAGAAGGAGCCCACCGCTCCACTTCCTCCATGCATCCCACCACCTTGCGCCCTATGTGAGAAGGAGGGACACCAAACCAACAACTGCCCATCACTACCTGAATTACGGAATTTGATTCCCCTCAATCCAACTCCCACAACACCCGCCACTACTACTAGTCCCACCACTATCACCCCCCCTTCCAATAGTAAAGGGTTGAAGACCAAATATGCTTGTGCTATATGTTCAGAGTATGGCCATTACACCCATCATTGCCTTGCACTGCCACGCTTTCGGC
Organism: Picea mariana; assembly: GCA_032191745.1. NCBI lineage: Eukaryota > Viridiplantae > Streptophyta > Pinopsida > Pinales > Pinaceae > Picea > Picea mariana. The sequence goes on from JASDQU010099823.1 coordinate 72,231, forward strand.
AGACATTAGCAGTTGTACGCTAGAACTTCTAGAACAACCCCCACCCTACTACATCCTCTTCAACAAATATCACTAATATCCGCTATGTCACCAATTCCATTAATGAACGCATGAGATGCCCTTGCACTCTCTGCAATTAATTAACTCATTTTACATACCAATGTCCTATGATCCTTGAATATAGACAACGTCAATTGGCCCTACTTCACCAACCCTCCGAAGCAATCATTGACATTACCTCGTCACTTGAGGATCTTATTATCATTTCTCCCAAGCCCGAGGCACTCCCAACGCCTCCATGGTTCTTAGATGACATCTCTGAGGATTTACCCCACAACCCCCCTAACTCCCCTATTCATTTCCCTACGGACACTCTCCACCCAACCACCATAGGTACCCCTCAGTACTTCAATATATGGTTTATGTCGAGTGAACCCTCACTCTCTCCCAGCATTGCTCCCTCTGCTTCTCCGTCAGGGGGTAGCCAAACTGTCACCGAGATCACTCCTCACTACCCCTTGTATTCCCGTCATTTCCAATGCGACGAGGAAATACTGGAAGAGTTAAACTACCCGGATTCTCCCTGGGACGCACTACATCACCGTGCACTCTTCTCTCCCCAGGAAGCCCTCATGCCTCCTAACCAAAACCCCATTTACGCGGTCGAAACCAAAGATTTTATCCCCTCAGGGCCTATAGATTGGTTCAACAATCCCATTCGGCCCCTAATGCTTTTGAAGAAGGTAATATGGCCAACATTTCCCCCACCATCAAAATCGACATTTCCATCAAAAATGGCATCGTCGAAGAAATCATCATTGGCGCTACTTGCACTCCTCAGGAAATCGCCGCATACAAAGCCCTCTTCCAGGAATATAGGAATATTTTCGCTTGTTCATACACGGAAATGCCTGGCCTCAATCCCTCTATCATCAAACATCGCATCGACACCTAGCCTGAAATCACACCCGTTCCCCAGAAACAGCGACCGCTACACCCATCCAAAGCTGTGGCTATCAAAGCCGAAATTGACAAATTACGTGTTGTCGGGTTTATTTATCCCATCGCTTATACTTCATGGGTTTCCAACCCTGTACCTATCGACAAAAAATAGGGCACTATTCATGTTTGCATAGACTTCTGCAATCTTAATAACGCATGTCCCAAAGACAACTTTCCAACGCCTTTCATTGATCAAATTATCGACGACTGCGCCGGCCACGAGGCTCTCTCCTTTATGGACGGATTCTCTGGCTATAACCAAATTCAAATTCACCCAGCTGATCAGTATAAAACCTCATTCATTACCCCGTGGGGTAATTTTTCATATTGTGTCATGCCCTTCGGCTTAAAAAATGCCGGTGCAACTTTCCAGCAGGCAATGACATACATCTTTCACGATCTGGATGCAATCATCCTCGCCTACTTGGATGACCTCACAGCTCGATCCAAGAAATGCACCCAGCACCTTGATGATTTACGAATCATCTTTCAACGGTTTCATTAGTACAACATCCGCTTGAACCCTCTCAAGTGTGTGTTTTGTGTCACCGCAAGGCACCTCCTCGGTTTTATTGTTTCCCAAAGCGTTATTACCGTGGACCCCTCAAAGTCAAAGCTATCACCGAAATTTCACCTCCCTGAAATTTACGACAACTTTAGAGTCTACAGGGCAAAGNAATCATCCTCGCCTACTTGGATGACCTCACAGCTCGATCCAAGAAATGCACCCAGCACCTTGATGATTTACGAATCATCTTTCAACGGTTTCATTAGTACAACATCCACTTGAACCCTCTCAAGTGTGTGTTCTGTGTCACCGCAAGGCACCTCCTCGGTTTTATTATTTCCCAAAGCGTTATTACCGTGGACCCATCAAAGTCAAAGCTATCACCGAAATTCCACCTCCCTGAAATTTACTACAACTTCAGAGTCTACAGGGCAAAGCCAAATTTCTTAGATGCTTTGTTCCTGATTACGCCATACGCGCACACGGTTTCCTCCGCTTACTATGTCATGACATCCCTTTTCACTGGGACGACTATGCCCAACAATCATTTGACGATCTTAAAGCAGCACTTTCAAATGCACCTTTAATTAGTGCACCTGACTATAATCGCGACTACATCCTCTACGTATCAGCATCAACTGTATCAGTAGCCGACGTCCTCATCCATCTCGAAGATGAAAATCATGAACATGTCATTTACTACGTTAGTAAGAACCTCTCAGGACCACCCTTGAAGTATAAACACGAAGAGAAAATTTCTCTTGCAGTTGTCCTCGCAGTCCAGAAACTGCGCCATTACATTCTGCTTCGCACCACAAAGGTCGTCGCAAATTCCAACCCTATACAATACTTGCTCAGCCGTCGACAAGTTAACGGAAAATTCGCTCGATGGATCGTTATCCTCCAGGAGTACGACCTCGAGTTCTCAACACCTAAGAGTAAGAAGGCCCTCGTACTCGCCGAACTTTTCACAGCCCTCCCCTCTGACACCACCAATGCCCCCATCAACACCGACTTTCCTCACGAACATCTCTTTTACATCACTTCAGATGATCCTTGGTATGGTGACCTTCTCGTCTACCTACGAACTCAAAAGTTTGGTCCACATCTATCACGAGATGATCGTCGACGTATTCGCCATCAGGCCCCCCGATACCTCCTCATCGGAGACATCCTATACCAGCGGGGCGTTGACACCATTCTTCGTCGATGTTTGACTATTGACGAGGCCGACAGAGTCTTAAACGACTGCCACAGCGACGCATGTGGGGGCCATTTTTCGGGTATCTCCACTGCTCAAAAGATTATCCGAGCAGTTTACTTTTGGCCTACCTTATTTCATGATTGAATTCATGCCGTGAAACAATGTGAGCAATGTCATCTCTATGCCAACAAATCCCGAGCTCCCCCCGCTCTTCTTTATACTGTCATTACTGCCAGCCCTTTTTGTAAATGGGGCATCAACTTTATGACTTGTAATCCCCCCTCCAGCAATGGTCACAAATACATTGTTGTCGCCGTTGATTACTTCACCAAATGGGTCGAAGCTATGCCCACTTTCAACAACACCGCTGACACTATAGCGCCCTTTTTCTTTAACCACGTCATATCCCGTTTTGGTGTACCACTCCAACTTGTTTTCGACCATGGGAAACACTTCGAGAATGAGATCTTCATCGAACTCTCATCTCGGTTAGGCTTCTCTCACGATTTTTCCTCACCATATTACCCTCAGTAAAACAGATAGGTCGAGGCAGTTAACAAAGTCCTCAAGACCATGTTACAGTGCACAGTTAATAAACATAAAACCAATTGGCATCATATGTTATTTTCTGCGCTATGGGCTTATCGAACAGCAGTAAAAACCGCTATTGGTTTCACGCCATTTCATTTAGTCCATGGGGTCAAGGAAACTCTTCCCATCGAGTGCGAAATTCCCACCTTACACACCGCAATTGAGCTATTACCTGACACTGCTCCAATGGAGCAGCGCTTGCTGAACTTGGAGTCTCTGGATGAAGATCGTCGATCTTCCTTACAGAACAACAAGGCAACTAAAAAACGATCCAAAGCTACCTTTGATCACCATGTCAACCTTCGATCATTCCGTGAAGGCGACCTCGTCTTGGCTTATGATATCACTCATGATACCTTTGGCCATGGAAAATTCGAATCACTTTGGCATGTCCCTTACATTATCCAACATTGCCTCACCAAAGGCGCATACATCCTGGCCTCTCCTGAAGGCCTCTCTCTCAAAGAACCCATCAATGGGTTGTATCTCAAGAAATTTTATGCTTAAAAGTAGCCATTCTACTTTATGTTATTTCTTTTCTAGTGTTTTTAATATTTTTCTCCCCTCTCCTCTAAACTATCCTTTGTGCTATTGACAGATGCTTCCTCCACCAGCTTACCACATCAATTACGCCGACGGCGCCAGCCGTTGGACACAAAATCTCGCTTCGGCTGCTTGGGCTCTCTACACCCCCTCACATGACATGCTACATTCAAGCGGCATATGTTTGGGTCCAGCCACCAACAACCAAGCCAAATACACTGCAGTCATCATCCTCTTGGCCGACGCCCAGCATCACCATATTCATCACCTTAGCATTTTCCTCGACTCTCAACTAGTCGTTCTCCAGCTCAACAATGTGTACTGTGTACGCAATCCGTGCCTCTTTCGCAAATACCTACAAGTTAGGATTTTATCTCGACATTTTGATTCCATTACATTTACACATATTCCAAGGCAATTGAATCAAACAACAGATCAAATAGCTAACATGGTGTTAGATTGGCATATATCACATCAAGCTACACATACATAAACATCCCACAAAATCCTGTCACAGCATATATATAGAATAGACATCATCAAAAACATCAGCAAAAACATGTAGACAACATCAGGATCTCAAAATATGTATACTCATATATATATAAAGCCCATCAGGCCATCTAAATGTTTACATACAAAAAATACATGTATCCGCAGGCCAATGCAACACCTCAGTACAAAAACGGGCTCACCAGCCTATATACAAAAATATATACATCATACACCACTCATGGTTCCTCTATCGCGCCACCACCTGCCCCTCCCTCAGGCGGTGGTGGCCCACCACCACCTACCCCAGGCGGTGGTGGACCACCCACAGGACCCTCCTGCCCCAACGGTAAGCGTCCACTCGTCATAGCAGCAAGCACTGTTGCTCTCTGCACTATGGCCCGCCATGGTGGTGGCACCCCTACACACTGCTCCAGGAAACTCTCATCCTGGATGCGTATCCATATGCCCTCAGGCACATCCTATAGAACCATATCCAGATGATGGCGTATGTCATCATAATCCACTCCATCCACCGCCAGAGGAGTGTGTGATGGCTCTGCACCAGGGTCATCAAACCGGTGCCTCCTCGCTGCCCTCTCGGGCTCAATAGGTCACCCCGCGGCATCCTCCCACCGAAGTCTCTCCCCTTGCGGTCGTCTCTCTGGCTCTCGACGAGCCGACGCTCTCTGCATATCCACCTCACACCTGTGAGGTGCCACTTCTGCACATGCACAAAACAACAAACAAACAGATAGTATCAGCATCTAGATCATATACATATGGACTAATATATCACAAGATAACCTAAACCAAAAACATACACAATACTCAACGTACCTCAATGGTCAAACACCTCCCCTGGAGGCAACACCATGTCCGGGTCACCCCGGAAGTCAACCCCAGCATAGGGGTACCGAAGTACTACCTGCGGCATCTACCGCCATATCCGTACCGCCTCTACTGAAAAGAAGTGGCCACCTTCGCCACCACCGTGGCGAACCAAAACTGTTGACCACCACCTCAATCGCGGCTCTCGTTCCCCCGGCATCTCCAGCAGAACCCTCGGGCACAGCATCGGCACCCTCTCCAAAAACCAGGCCACTAGGATGGACCCAAAAGAAAACTCTCCTCCATCAGTGGACTGACAGTGGTCCAACTGTGCCACCATCCTAGCATGAAGCGTCAGTCCCCAAGCGAACTGCTCACCATCCAACACCCTCTCCAACACCAACAGCTGGCCACCACTAATCCGCTGGGTCGCCAGTGACCCGTATATATGCACAATCATCGCCGCTATATAGCGATGTACTAGGGAGTCTATAGCCCTAATGCTCACCACAGTCCCAGACATAAAGTCCCGACCTGAGCAGTATCACTGGCCAATCGTAACAAGGGCTGTATCCCTAGGTAGCAAAGGCTCTGTCGGTAGGGGCATTCCCCGAAAGGGGAGCCCAGTCAGAAAATAAATATCCTCCACCGCAGTGAAGGGGATCTCCGAACTCCAAACTCCACATCTGGATCAGCTCCGAACTCCACATCTAGATCAGGAACTGCAATAAGTACTCTTGTGCCCGTATCAATGGGCACTCAAAGAACTTTAGCAACCCACAGGTTGCCAAAGTCTCACGCACGCCAGGGCCCTCAATGGCCATGACGTCTTGCAACTGGGCCCAGTCTTGCTCTCGCCACCGCACTGGCATCGTCACCACGGTCCACCTATAAACAACACAGAGTCCTATATCAGCTCATGCAACCATCCACAACATAAAAAAGACTCATTTTTTACCCTTCAACCTTGCCTCCTAAGCGCGGTTTTTTTACCCACAGGCGCGCACACATGCGCGCCTATTCATTACACAGACGTGCATCTTTGCACGCCTGTACACTGCACAGGTGCACATCAATGCACACCTGTTTTCCTCACAGGCACACCCTTATGCGCGCCTATTCACTATACAGGTGCGCACAGGTGCGCGCCTGTCAAAACCCACAGGCGCGCACTGATGCGTGCCTGTTCAACTCACAGGCGCACCCTTAGGGCGTGCCTTAAATTCTTCCTCTCACACACCCATGCACATATATTCAGTGTACAAGCACGCATTCATGCGCACCTCTCACCGAGTCACGTGTGCATGGGGGGCCCACTCTCCCTAAATACTCCTGTACGGCCCCCCATACAAACCCTGCCCACAAATTGAAAACCTATTTCTAGGTAGGATGATCAGACCACTAACCTGATACTCGCAGATCGTCAATCGAATGCCTCGTCCTCCCCGAATCTCCAAATCTCCTCTGAAAACTGCTCGTCCAGTCACTATTGCAGCAGGTACAAATGAGGTGGCAATGTGGGCCCTACAGCTATATATAGGCCTTTTTCCAAACTTCCACTCACCATTCCGGGAACCCAAGGTGTCTATTTTTCAAACCGTCTTCAGCCACAGGATCAGCATCCCGCCACCTACATCATAGCTGTCCCTGGGTCACTTTTCATCCTGAGCCCCCGGGGCGCCTTTTTTTCCCTATCATGGTCAGGTACACATGCGCATTGTCACATTTATCTAATACATGCTCATATCTTTGATTCTCTTCAAATATTGTTCACTTTAGGTATTTGTTTCTCATATGTGTAGGTACTTACTTCTCATCCTTCGGCATCACTCCTTCAGGTATATACTCAGCACTGGCATGTAGTCTTTCCCGCTGTATTTCACTTTCATTTCCAGTCACACCCTCTGATGTTTACCTCTAAGATCTCCATTCCCAGCTTTGCAGTACCCACGCCTCCATTTGCATCATCGGTACTGTTACCCGGTAGCATTCTAATCCACATGAGTTGTCCCATTCATAGCACCCTTTGCCACTTTTTGACACTCATGATGTTCTTCATCACTCGTTAGGGATGGGAGTATCGATAGTCTTTCATCATGTTGCGAATTAACCACATACTTCTTCTCCTCATTTTTCTAGCTTTCCCATATGGACTCCCAGATTCTCTCTTTCCGGTTCTATTTTTTACCTGCACCTCCGCAGGATCATGAACCCTCCATTTCATCCACAATCAGTTTTCCCATCTGTGAACCTACCTTTATTTCACCTACCTCATACAGAAACTCACCAATGGGACCCCCCACCCTTCATCAGTTTTCCAAGGAAATTCTGCCCTCCCTGGGGCACTCATATCACACTAGGGCACCCATTTCTGTATTTGTACATTTATCCCCAAATTATTCATTATTTATTGTACAAACACCTTTATTTCTAGTCATTACATTTTCTTTTGTCGTCACCGTTGGTGACTTCCTTCCTTTTGGCCACGCGCAACCCATGTCACCCTTGGTTGGAGAATTACTTATCATCTTCCTTTGCTGGCATCGTCCATATCTTTAGAGTACTCCATAGGTCACTTACCTCTACCCTCTGAATTTTTTCACCTTGTCCCACCTCTGGCACAACTTATCACCAGTCTTGTCGTCCCCCTGACACTCGACCTTGGTACACAGTTGCAGCCACTGATTATTTCATACATCCTCCCATCAAGGGCAGTCTTGAGTCTTCCCACTTCTTAACTTCATCCATGTACCTCTGCCACTTCCTCACCTCAGTAGATTCCACGAAGCCCTTTGCTTCTGGGAGTCACATTCCCCTTTTGTCAACATCAACACACTTTTTCCAGAAGGGCCAGAGTATCTTGATTCTCATTCTCCATTTAATGAGAGATCTCGAACGGCACAGGGTGAAACACCATTGCTCCCTGCTGTCGTTGGACCCCATAACATTCAACGCCAACACTTTCTCATGTTATGGTGGGTCTTACTTTGTGACTATTGCAGTTATTTCTATCATTTTCCGAAGACCTCTGAACTTGGTAGGGCCATCAATGCCCGCATCATCGTCAATACTTATTTTCGTGATCATTGCCTATTATTCAGAGTATGTTCCTTTGCAGAATTGTCTTCTTCCTTTATCATTACCACCCCCGAGGGCACTGCAATTGTCTACACCAACACTTCAGTCATCTTTTCTCAGGGTTACATAATACGAGCATGGGGCATGCCCACCTCATTTGTACACAGTTGTATATTTTTACGCACCTTATGGAAGGGCAGGTTCTATCGGTTCCTTTCTCCTCCAAAGGATTTCTCTGAACGATCTCACTCTTACTCTCTCTTACAACAACATTCTCAGTAGAAGAAACATTGATGGATTTCAGCTATACGTATACTCCTAACCTCATCCATCAGGGGGCATCTGTTATCACTGAAATTTCGTCAGCACATGGTTACAAGAACTCAGCATTGTCAAACAGCAATGAAGTCATTCATGGCCAATAAATTAATCTCACAACATTCAAAAAGGGCAAAAAACTATACAAAGTAGCAAAAAATTGAAGGGCTCCTTGCAGACATTGGGCACGCGCGCACATGCGCGTAACAGGAACGTGAATAGCACGCACAGGCACATGATGCGCGGCTGATAGCTCAAAAAGCCGCGCACCTGCTAAACGGTGCATTTATTGAAATGGTCGGCCTCCCAACCACTTATGGATCAACTCCCAAGCCGATTTGACCCTCAAATCTGAGCTGAATCCGAAAGGTGGGCTGGTCAAAGACCTAATAAAGCCCTAAATGGCCTCTCTTCACACAACAAAGTAGTTGAACAAAATCCCAAAGCAATGCTATAAAAAGCCATGAATGCAGCTCATTTTCTCAAGGAATTTCATGTAATGTTATGCTGCCTATATTGTTTTAAGGACTCCATCCTTGACAAGATCACTTTGGCACCATTTCATTGAGCAATCCACCTCTCCATTGAGTGGATTTGCAAAGGAGTTCTTTCACCACCATTTTCATTTTTCTTGTTGTAAGGAGAGCAAGCTTGTGAGAGTCCAAGAGCCTTCCTTTGGAGGAATAAGGGACTCATAGTCCTCTTTCTTCATTGTGCTTTGATTTCATCAATAGATCAGCCTAAAAACATTGGTGATATGGGTCTTTTTGTGTTTGTTATCTCTATATCCATATGCTTATGATTTTAGTTTGTATTAGTTTAATTATTGCTTATAGTTTTGTTTTTATTTCTCTAACTCTTTCCTCTACAGCTGTCATGCTCAGCAAGACCCAACTGGGCATGTAAGAACCTCTTATTTTCTCACCAAGGTGACGAAAAGCGTGCAACATATTGTCATTGATGTAGTGATTGATGGATCATGTACTGTCACTGATGTCAATGGATTGATGTCAAGTGGAGTCATAGTTGTATGATGCCATGAATAGATGAATATGGATCAATATGTTGTCATTGATATATGATTCATAGATGGATTGATGCATTATATATTGAAAATTGGAGCATATGGTCATGTGTTGTCATGGGTTATTCCAGTTGGATTGATGTAAAGATGACTCATTATTGTCTTGACATGGTTGATAGGAAGTACAAATGGATGTACTCCAAAGTGGTCCCCTTATGATGAAAGCCCTCATGGGAAGACACTTTGTGGTCGATTCATCCTAGAAGTATGGTTAGAGAACCCTAGTTTAATTGTGGAATAATGAGATAAAGATCAGTGAATTTGTTAGTGAAACTATCCTATATGGATAGTTCTTGTCATGACATTTTATGTGGTATGTTGAATGTCACATAACTCCTCATGGTTAGAGAGTTATGGCCTTGTGAAGTTGGAGGACCCTCATGTGTTGTCTATAAGCCCCTAGAAGGTCAAAGAAGTCAAATTATTCTAAGAAGCTTCTAGAATAATTTGATCAATCAAAGTGGGTTAAGTGGAAAAGTGGCTATGTGGAAAAAATGGCTAAGTGGACAAATTTGGTTATATGCACAAAGGTTCCTATGTGGACAAAGTGGGTTAAGTGGAAAGTGGCTATGTGAACAAAGTGGATAAGTGGACAAAGTTGGATGTGGACAAAGTGGATAAATGGATGCTTCTAAGGGAAGCTACTTGGAGAGTATAAATAAGAGAGCAAGGGTCTCTTGTCTAAGAATATTTTTAGAGCATATTGAAGATCTATTCTGGGTGAAATATTCATTGCAGGTACACATGGACGCATCAAAGTTTCTGTAAGTCTGAGATCTTGATGGAGAAAGTTTTGGAAGTTCAGAAACCCTAGTTTTTGAAGGAGTACGCGGGCTGCAATGAGCCAGAGAGTGTACATATGTGGGTTGCAATGAGGCAGGACGTGTACACACCTGGGTTGAAGGAGATCAAAGTGCATACAGTTGGAGAGAGTCATGGAGACTTGAGTGAGAGTTGGTGCCAGGTTCTTGAAGTCTAAAGCAGATTCCAGATCGGCATTCTATGAGCTCAAATCTATCATAGAATATTTTGGTATGGTGACATAGTTTTCTTGATGGATACTTTTGCTTATTGTATGGTGAATACTTGAGGCATTCTTGGTATGGTTGTTGTGATATGGTTTATGTTGGTTGATTGACTGAATGAGAAACACTCCTATGTTTCAGTACTGATATGGTTTCTATTAGTAATAATTGTGGTATCAGGATTTCAAAGGGTAAGAGAGCCGAGACCTTTCGAGTCTCGAAAGACCGATGGGATCCTAGCCGTTGACCTTGGCAGGACACGCGTCAGACGTCAGAGGGAGAGTCAGGATTTCAGTTCATCGGAGGATCAAAGTTTCTGGAGGCAGGGAACTCTTACATGAGTGAATCACGATGCACGATTTCCTGACTGAATCAGATCCATCCATCAGTTGAGGCACATGGCGCGAGATCCTGCAGAGTCGGGGATCCCGGGAGCTAGAGTTTCAGGTGTTTCAGAATTGCGACTCGTGATTTCTCGATAGGCAGGAACAGCTTTCAATAGTGGAAAATAGGTGGTAGGCTTTGCAACAAGGAGCGGACTGTTGACAAGTCAACGGCCATGAACCATCGGGTTTCAGGGAATCGCAAGTCCTGTGGACACAAACATCATGTCGTCAAAAACGCCGAAAACCCGATGGGAAGTTAGACCTCGGTCACATAGGGACAGGTCATATGAACTGTGTTCCAACCGGAAGGGGCTAGCTCCTAGGAGGAGGAGCTCATCGCACATCGAGATATCGGGGATCCCGGAGGCAAGAAACTCGTGCACCTCAATCTCACGAATCCCGAATCCCCGAAAGCCCGAAACCTCATCACACGCCTC
>JASDQU010099823.1:136377-159473 GCA_032191745.1 Picea mariana
TCATGTAATTATATAAACATCCCTTATGGGTTGTTTTCGGGGTTCTTCTCCATTCACTCTTACACTCTTCTCACTCTTTCATTTTTGGTTTCTCATTCTTGCTAATTCGTGTGCTTTTGTTATGATCATGGAAATGAATGGTTGGAAGAGGAAAGCCATTGCTAGATGGTTGTAATAAATTACTGAATCATTCCAGGATGGAATGGATGCATGTGTGCATGATATTGATGGTCGTTCGGAAAGAACTTCCCACAACTAAGAATCCTTGGATTTTCCGGCAAGAAGATTTCCTGATTAGTAGCACTGGAGCCCTAGAAAGAAATGGAACAGACTCAGGGATTGCATGGCAGAGAAAGGGATTGATTTCTTTGGGTTGTGCAGGTTGAAGGGGAAATAGAGCTGGAAATTAGGATTGTTGTGTGGTTGGAAAAACTTGAGAGATTGTTAGCTAACTGGTGTGTTTTTAGATTTGTCCTAGGGACCATCCTTGTGGATTCATAGCCATGTCAAGGGTGACATTGTTGTTGAGAGTGAATGAACAATAGTGTCCATGGTTGGGAGGAAAATCCTTGGTCTGCAGCCAATTGGCCAATGTTTACTTGAAAAGATAAGTGCTCTTTGTTTTTTATGTATAATGTATATTATGTTGTGTATTTATTTATCTCTAAGATATGTATTTATAATGTGCCTTCCTGATGGTTATTTTTTGTGCATGGTATGTTGTTCCTTTCTTGGATGGTTTATCATGTTCTTGTTAATTGCATGTGTTGAATCCACATTTTTTTATTTTAAAGAATGGGACATAAATTTGTAATCAGACAATGAGGGTGAATCTAGAAGTACTCAGGAAATGGGTATGTTTCAGATCAGTACCCGAGAAAATCATTTTGGGAATTGTTGGACCATGTATGTTACAAGTTAGTTTTAGAGCATTCTTGGAGAGCGTTTTGTGGTAGCGAGGCCCAGCTTGGTGTATGTGTACGTTACAGTTTATAAGGTTGGATTCTGAGAAACACTTGATCACCTTCTTGGAAAATGCATTCAAAACACTACTAGTCAGCCTATTTCTTCATACGATTTTGGGCCATGTGGAGGTTATCCATCAAAGCCGCGAGGGTAGTTTCTTTACCTTGCAGCAACTTATTAATATCCTAGACCTTTGTTGTTCCTGGAAGATATGAAGTTATTGTAGATGGTTGTTTTCCATACATCATTTCATATGGTGTCATTTTGGTGGTTGTATGATAGGAAGTTGTACCACCATTATGTGAATGGTAACCATTTCACCCACTGATGTTGTTTGTCTGAGGAAAAACAATGCAAGTAGGTTTCCAAACATTTATTGACAACTTATGTTTGGCCATCCTTTTAGGAATGGTATGCTATGCTCATGTTTAATTATGTGCCCTGTAATTTAAACAATTATTTCCAAAATGTGTTGGTAAAGGTCGGGTCATGATCGGACACAATGGATGCTGGCATGCCATGTAGTTTGAAAATGTGATCAATGAAAACTTGTGCTACCATTGTAATGTCCCCTTCCAATTGATAGAGGATGACTCAATGTCCTATATGACTCCCATAGGCTATGGTCAATAAGAAAAATGGAGTCAAGAATATTTATTTGGCGTCACTAGGTTAAAAGAATGACAAATCTGAAAAGTGACATTAACTAAAATATATAATTATATTTAATTGGAATTGGAGGGAAAAATAAAATAAGGGTTTTATTTGGTCAAAAGGAGGAAATATCTAGAAGTCCCAAGGAAGGATAAATAGAGGGGTAACCCTTCTATTTGGAATTATGATTTGATATCTTATTGGAGTGCTCTTGTAGCCATGATTTTCATTGGGGTTTTGGGAAAAGCCCTTCCACTACAGGTTTAGTTTCGGTGGTGCAATATCCACCCTAGCTAGACTAAGAGGAGAGTTCATCTAAAGTTCTCATTGAAGTTCATTGTTGTGTTTGGTTTCTTTCTAGAGCGACTTGGGAGGAATATCAGCTTTCGTAGGGTGTTTCTGACATGTTTCAGGAGGAGGCCAAGTGTATGATCTGTAGGTGTCGAAGGGTTTTTTCACATATATAGGAGGAGACACCCCTGTGGGTTGATCTAGAGTTGTATCGCGAGACTCTGCTAGATTCCTTGTAGTTGTCCCGCGAGGACCTCTACGAATTGGGTTTGCAATAGTTTATCAGATCGAGTTTGTGAGGGGCTGAGGACAAAATTAGAAGGTCGCTTGCAGAGTGGGTACTACTGGATCATAGCAGTTTCGGGCTCAGTGAGTCTTGGGACGATGGATTGGAATCATTCTAGGTTTTCCTGTGTTTTTTCTGTAGTAGATTGTGTAGCTTCATGGGATCCATTGGATTTTTGTTGCTCGGGAGTATTTCTATCGCTACTATTATAGCCATTAGATATCATTGTACCGGTTTTGTGAGTTTCCATCCATAATAAGATGCCATGTTATCTATATATTTTCTGTGTAATGGATGTATGTTATATGTTTAACAATAGTCCTCATTGAGAAAACTATTTGTAAGAAGTTAGCAGCACATTCACATAAGAAGGAATAACAAATTTGGAACAGAAAACATAATTTCCCCTCATAGCTTGGTTGGGGACATTACAGTGGTATCAGAGTTCGTTTTCCTGTCAACTTGTGACTACATTAATTCCTAAAATAAAAGGGCATGGAGTATAGACCTCTTGGGATTCATTGAAAAAGGAAACAGAAGAAAACCACACATAATCAAATCCAAAAGGAAGCATGGGAGACAACCATGAAGTGACTATGCTCTAAATATTAAAATATCTTCTCAAGGGATAGAATGAAGCATCCCAGAGACAGGTAGATACATCAAGGTTTCAACAACAGATGCTTGATGTGCTCGCACAAGTTGTGGACCAGCATGGGAATACAGATGGTATGGGTCAAGGTGGACCCAGTGGATCTCATTGGGGTAAAAAAATGCATAGGGAGAAGAGCAATAACCATACCCTGACTCAAAGAAAAATCCTAAAGATCCCTAGGCCCTTAGTACCATAGTTCTTGATAGGGAAACCTATAAAAGCACGGGAGCAACCAAATCATGGGCTTGATATTAACACCTCATATAGGGAGTGTTAGCCCTCAAAATGTTCCCTTAAAATTTTCAGCGCCTTTAACAAATTTGTGCTAAAATTTTCAAACCTCTTTGCTTATTTTCCTTATGTCATAGGATTTTTATCCTTCATCAAGTCTCGTGAGCACTTAATATCAGTTTTGATTAGACACCTCGTGATCCTCGCATTTTAACCTGCATAACCAAAAAATAAGTTTTTCCATAAAAATAAAAAATATACTTTTTATTTCATTTTCCTTTTTTTCCATCTGATATTGTTGATCTCTAAGGTAAACCTTCATTCAAAACATTTCTATGTTACCAATCTTGTTTCCTTTACAGTCAAGGAGTGAATTTTGGAGTGATAACAAATTGGCGTCATTGTCGGGGAACGGAAGTGAAGCTAGTTTCCCTGGGAGAACGACACAGATCCAAATTTTGATGGAAGACAAAGGAAGGACACAGAAATCGACTCTAACAATATTCCTGGCGACTCCATAATTAAAGACTCCACTGGGAATGATCCTGTTGACAGAAAGATGAAAGGGCATAAGGGAAAAACCAGGTATCAGTTCATGAGTTTTCTTTATGAGCTTTTGTTGTTCTTTATCAACTCATTTTTACTTTTCCCTTCACATATTAATAGGATCATCTTGTGTTTTGTCTATTCGGATGATCATCAAACTACCTTTATATATCCATCCTTGCAAGACGAAACTTTGCAGCCTGCTTATGTTGTTGAGGTTGATCCAATATCTTTACCTCAACCTATTCATAAAGATGAGCTTTGCATTCAAATCCCTTCAGAATATGATCATCCTTGTGACTTTGAGGAGATTGAAACCAATTATAAGCCTTCTCATATCTCATTATCTTCAGTGACTATTGAGCTTTCCTATCATCTTGTTAATCCTCATGATTATCCCACTTATTTTCAAACTAGAATCAGAATGAAGATGTTTAAACCTTTAAAGCTACCATATCTCCTTCATCCTTATCCTCTTGATTTCCTTGAGTATCTTCCCTATTTTTCTGGAGAGAATCATGTCACAACTGAGAGGCATTTGGAGGCCTTTGAAAATTTTGCTGATCAATTCGATATTATACATGATGATATTATTATGAGGTTGTTCTCCAAATCTTTGTTTAGATATGTTGTCGTATGGTTTAAGGATTTGAGAATTGATTCCATTGGTTCTTGGATTGAGTTGTCCAATTATTTTTCAAAGTGTTGGGGTGAGAACAAATATTTTGATTTGTACCTTTCTGATTTTGATACTTTGAGGAGAGGTGAAGACAAAGTCTTGTATGTCTTCAATAGAAGGTTCTACAACATTTATCATGACATGCCTTTGGAGATCCAGCCTACAGAGACTGTTGCCATGGTGTTCTATGTTATGGCTCAATATCCAGACCTTGTCCTTCTCCTGAGAGAAAGGAAGCTTTTATCCTTAGCATTCTTATTTGAAGATGCCTAAGAAGTTGAGGAGAACATATGTGCTTCAAGGAGTATCTGAGATCAAGTTTTCTTTGAAAATCTTCACTCGTATGAACAAGCAAATAGTCAGTATGTTTCATATTTTGAGAAAAAAGACAATGAGTATGAAGCAGATTTGGAACAACAACAAGGATATAAGTATATGTCAGATTGGGAATCAGATTCTTCATTGTTTGAAGATTTTTCTATGGACAGGTATGCATTTCAATTTCATGATCAGTTTTCAAACCATTTTGAGCATGAGATAGTTGATGATTGCATAGACAATCACATGTTTCTAGCTGATCACAATCAATATGATTTAAACCCAGTTTTATCACCATCTTATGATCATTATTCTGAAGAGGGAGTTGTTGCTACTGATGATCAAGATTTGATCACAAGGGAACTAGAAGGTTATCAATTTTCAAGCGGAGATACATTCATATATGAGGCATTCATGGATCCGAATGCTTCTGATTTTGGTTTCAAAGATCCATTTGCATCCTTGTTGGAGTTGTATGTTTCAGATCTCTTAAAAATTTCATATTACATTAATTCACCAGCACTTCCAAGTGAGTTTTGTTTCCTGAAGGAATTTTTATTACTGTTGTTATATTTCAGACATTATATTTCGATCAGTGGTATGTACAAGATCATTTTAGTTTTGAAACTACTTGAATGGATGTTATGAAAGTCTGAATTTACTTGACCAAGTTGTATAACTAGTTAGAAGTAGGGTAGCATAGGAAATAAAACTTGTGTCCCGAGCATTCATTTTCCTTCAAGTTGTTCGGCAGGTTATCAATTAATTGCTTGAATAAATGGCAAGTTTTGAAAGTTTGCAGATTTGACTCCATAGCCTAATGGAAAAGACCACTGGAACTGCTAGGTTCTTAGAGCCTCGCATGGAGGTCTCCATCCCAGTTGGATCCATATGTTAGCGCTCAAAATGTCCCCTTAAAATTTTCAACGCCTTTAACAAATTTGTGCTAAAATTGTCAAACCTCTTTGCTCATTTGCCTTATGTCATAGGATTTTTATCCTTCATCARGTCTCGTGAGCGCTTAATATCAGTTTTGACTTGACACCTCGTGATCCTCACCTTTTAACCTGCATAACCAAAAAATAAGCTCTTCATTCAAAATAAAAAAATATACTTTTTATTTCATTTGCCTTTTTACCAAAAAGAATTTTTTCGCCTTTTTATCGAAAAAGGTTGGTGTGTGCGAACAAGTGTTGATCACTAAAACTAAGACATAACAAGTGTTGATCATTTTCAGCGCCTTTAACAAATTTGTGCTAAAATTGTCAAACCTCTTTGCTCATTTGCCTTATGTCATAGGATTTTTATCCTTCATCAAGTCTCGTGAGCGCTTAATATCAGTTTTGACTTGACACCTCGTGATCCTCACCTTTTAACCTGCATAACCAAAAAATAAGTTCTTCATTCAAAATAAAAATATATACTTTTTATTTCATTTGCCTTTTTACCAAAAAGAATTTTTTCGCGTTTTTATCGAAAAAGGTTGGTGTGTGCGAACAAGTGTTGATCAATTTTTTCGCGTTTTTATCGAAAAAGGTTGGTGTGTGCGAACAAGTGTTGATCACTAAAACTAAGACATATCACATATAAAACTATAAGTTCCAAACTCCTAGTCCACATGTCAACACATAAACCAACACAAACTCAATGCAAGTGCCAAGCCCTTTCTTTTCCACAGATGTCATTGAGTAGAAATGGGAAGACTGTGCATATAAAGACAATATCCTCTAAATTTCTGATTGATGTGGGATTTTTTGAGTGAACAAAATAAAACAACACAATTTATACCAGCTGCCAAGTGTATTCAGTTCTGAAGGTGTCAATTATATGAAGTTTTAGAACTTGATTTATCTGTCTGCATGAGATCGCCCAAGGCACCACGGGGAGGAAGCTTGAATTAACAGTGGACAGCTGCAAGGTTTGTATTCAATTGGATAAGTTTTTATGTCAGTTTCGAGGGATTCAGAGATCAGATATTGAAATGGGATACTTCCTATGTTTTGGATCTAGCAAAGCAAGTTTGAATCCTCCCGACCCCGTTGAGAACGAGGGTAGTAGTAAAGAAACCCGAGCACTTGGCAGAAAGGGTTCGCACCTTTCCAGATTTTCTTTAGAAAGACTAAAGTCAAAGCCTTCAGCTGATAGTAAAAAGAGGCATCCATATCTATCAAAGGATGACTCCACTGCCAATATTTCTTCTCATACTTTTACATTTCCGAAGTTTGCAGCAGCTACCAAGAATTTTAGACTTGAATGTCTCCTCGGTGAAGGAGTCTTTGGACAAGTATACAAGGGGCGTTTGGAGAAGCACTGGCCAGGTTGTGGCTGTTAAAAAACTTGGCAGTAATGGGCATCAAGGAAACAATGCATCTAAACTCAGCCCCACCTATTTCTATCTGCTTGCCTTACCAAATCATATTTGTTGTGAGAGAATAGGCACAGGAAAAAGGGATTACTCAACAAGGGTCCGATGATGCATGATATGAGGCAACAAATATGAAAAGGAAGACTATGAAGGGTTAGTCCTTTGTTGTTGAAGACAAGTTATTTTGCTCAAATCTCTTCTGGCAAGAAAAACAGGCCATAAACAGTCAAACAAAAAAGGTGCAGAGGAGTTAAATAATACATCAATGGACACTTGAATGCCCGAATCAAATAAATATCAGAACAACCCATTTTAGATGAAAATATTCTAAATTATTAAGGTGGAGCTAAGTTTGTACAAAGGCCTACCTATGTACAGGCCTCCATTTTCAGGTTTTTTTTTTCTCAAATGATTCATGCTCAAAGAATTTTTTCCATTATATGGCAATTGCTCTCATAAAACAGAGAATTGTTAGATGAAAAGCATAAGGAGTTTTGTAAAACATTGGAAGCAATATGCAAGAGGCAAAAGGTGTAGATATTAAGGCAGAGGATCGATAGTCAAAAGAAGAATGTAGGATCATATTATTAAAAAATATCCAAGTATGAGAGATGCATGATCTTCTCATTCACAGGTGGCAGATTGTTCCAGATTTGGTCAATTTTTGACTATTTCTTTAATATTTTTAATGATGAGTCATGCTCCAGGTGGTGAATATGGCTCGAGTGGCACTTGAAGTTAGATTCAAATAAGGAGTCTTAGTTCATAAAATAGGATATTTATCCTATTCTTTTGAAAAATACAATAGTCTAGATTTGTTAGGTGGCTTTTAGATCCATCTTCTTAGGATCTATAACAATATGTATTCTCTATATATGTTTTAAAAATTGTAATGAGAGGGGGTCAGTCTTGGAGACTGTTTTTCACTTAGAGACTCAAGAAGTCTTGGGCATTTGAAGACAGATATGAATGTATTTCTGGATGTTTTGCAGATCCATGAATGATTATCAGATTTCCTTTCTCATATCCATTTTTGTATGCTTGGATTATAAGTGACTGGTCAGAGTTACTTTATATTTGTTCACTTAATGATTGAGGGAGGTATGTCCTTCATTGCATTAGTGGTCTAGGCCTACAAGTATATTTTTCTGATTTTTTTAATTATATTGGCATACATGCCTCTGATGTATGTGTGGTTATGTTGATTAGAGTAATCTCTTCCATGTCCATCATATCTTTTAACATCTTATTAGTTCATTGGAGTCAAGATTTCCAGAGTATTTTCTTAATACTCTCATAAGTACAAGTCTTGAAATTCATTTAGTTGATCCATGTGAGATTTTTGATCTCTGATCTAAACCTTCATTCAAATCATTTCTATGTTACCAAGCTCGTTCCCTTTACAGTCAAGGAGTGACTCTTGGAGTAATAACAGGGAGTATGAGACAATAGATGAAGATATCCATGATAAAGTTTCCTATAATGACTTATGCAACCTCAAACAAAAGTGAAAACCTAGGGAGGGAAATAGAGGAGCATAAAGCCCACAGAACTATGACCTCATGCACAAGGTGGGAAGGTTGACTATTCCACCTTTCGATGAGTCTAAAATGAGTATGGGAAGGTCCTAGGTACATAATATAGACACTTACCTACAACTTAAACCAATGACTAAGGTAGAAGCAATTAAGTATTCCACCCTTCACTTGGAAGGAGAATCTCACTAATTGTGGTACCATGGGCTGGTAACATTAGAGAACGCCAACATCACTTCATATGTGGACGTCACTCATATTTTGATGGAAAGGTTTGATAAGAAGGACCCTTAGATACACTTAATGGAGTTGGCACAATTGAGACAGACAGGTACACCAGAAGCATACATCATATATTTTCAGAGGATGGTAGTTATGGTGAAAAATATTTCTCATCAAAGGTTGGTGATGTTATTCTTGGAGGGTCTAGTTGAACCCTTAAGAGGATAGGTGAAGGCCTTCAGGGCAACCACACTGCAGGAGGCCATAACGAGATCCCGAGATATGAAGGATGCAGTCAACAAGAAGGTACCAATAAAACCCTCTATCCCTCAAGGGGGTAAGGAGACAAAGTTTCCCTAGAGGCCGTGGACAGGGAAGGATAGGACATATGAGGATACTTGAAGGGAATTAAGGAGGAATAAACTATTATTCAGCTGCAAAGATATGTGGGAACCAGGTCATCGATGTATGGAAAAAGGAAAAGTCCATTGCATTGAGGTACTTTCCGATGAGGAGGATGACAGTGATGATGAAGGTATTGGACATGACAGTGGTGAGCCATTCCAAGCTATAGAGAAGGCACCATTGCAAGATATCCACAAGGGAGTGACCATTGCCACACTTTTAGGAGTCCTTAAATAGTACACTTTTAGGGTTAGAGGAATTGTACAGAGGCAGAGGGTTATAGCATTGGTTGATGGTGGGGCCACCCACAACTTCATTGATGTTGCACTTGTCATCGGGAGAAAAATACCTATAGAGGATTTCAAGGGATTCAATGTGGTAGTAGTGGGTGGGTACAACATGATGTGTACTCAAAGAATCAAGGGACTAGAAGTAACATCGGGAAACTATATGTTGATCGATGACTTTTATGTCGTGGATTTAGCAGATACTCATGTGGTTCTAGGAGTTCATTAGTTGTAATCATTGTGAGATATACGCATAAATTATCAGGACATGAAGATGGGGTTCTAGGAAAATGGTGGAAAATGAGTCATCGTGAGAGGTATGGCGACAGGTTCCCCCAGGATTGTGTCTAACCAGCGTATCGAGAAAATTTTTATACACGGGGACGTGGGTTTCAAAATATTATGCTTGATCACCATGGAGAAGCCATCATAGGAACACCAACATTACCCAATGGATATCCAGGCATTGCTTGGAAACTAGGAGAAATTTTTTGAACCATTTCTCAAAGGGAGACCACCTGACAGAGGATTTGAACATGTCATTAAACTAGAAGAGGGGTCTAAGCCCATGATCACCACCCCCTACAGATATACAAAGAGGTTCAAGGAAGAAATAGAGAAGGCCATAAAGGAGTTTCTAGAGATGGGACACATCAGACCTAGCTCTAGTCCTTTTGCTTTGTTAGTGGTACTAGTGAAGAAGAAACATGGTACTATAAGGATGTGCATAGAATACAGGGAACTAAACAAAAAGACTATAAAAAACTGATACCCAATACCTAGGATTGATGAGTTGATTGATGAGCTTCATGGGGTAGTATACTTCTCAAAGGTTTATCTACGATCAAGATACCACCGGATTAGGGTCAGAGAGGAGGATATCCATAAAAAATCATTCAAGTGTCACTATGGGAATTATGGGTTTCTAGTCATGCCCTTTGGGTTGACTAATGCACCAGCTACCTTTCAGTCATGCATGAACCACATATTCAATAAATATTTGAGGAAATTCTTACTGTTGTTCTTTGACGATCTTCTCATCTACAAAAGGACATGGGAGGAACACTTGAAGCATGTGGATGTGATTCTCACCATTATGGAGGAGTAGTCGCTATTTTCCAAGGACGAAAAGTGTGAGTTCGTGTTGATAGAGATCCTCTATCTGGGGCACGTGATTGGTGTTGAGGGAATAAAGGTGCATCAAAACAAGATCCAGACTAGCTTAGACTGGCCCACCCCCAAGTCACTCACATATATGTGAGGGTTCTTTAGGATATGCAGCTATTACAAGCGCTTTGTGTAATATCCTTATTTCCCCCAATTTGAAATTAATCATAAAATAGGAATTACCATGCTAAGTGTTATCACTGAAATTTCGTCCGCGAATGGTTACAGAAATCCAGCATCTCTAAACACCTATTATTTCATTCATGGCCAAAAAAATGCATCTCCAAAGGGCACAAACTATACAACTGGTTATAAAATCAACATGCGCTCAGAATATAAAGGAAACACGTCCACGTGCGCCAGTCGAAAATGCAAGGAAAGCGCACATGTGCCCGATGCGCAACTGTGGACGCAAAAATCCGTGCACACCTCATAACAATCCATTAGTGATTTTGGTTGGCCTCCCACCCACTTCTAGTTCAACTCCCAAGTCGATTTGACCCCCAAATCCGAGCTGGATCCGAGTGGGGGGCTAGTCAAAGACCTAAAGGGCCCCTTGTTCAAAATAAAGACTGGTTGGATAATGCCTCAAAGCTTTACTATAAAAAGAGGCCATGGGTGCAATATATTTTCAATTATCTATTTGCATTGTTATGCTGCCTCTATTCTCCTACAAGGAATTTCTTTCCTCATTGGAGCATACAAGCACCATTTCATTGGGCTATTCACATCACCTCTTGAGTGAATGAGCTTTGGATTTCTTCACCATTACTTTTTAGTTTTCTATTTGTAAGAAGAGATCTCTCAATGGGGGTTCAAGAGACCTCCCTTGGAAGAAGAGGGGACCCATAAGTCTCCCTTTCTCTTTGGTGTTTCCCACTAATACAATCTATCCATTGGTGGCATGAATATTGATCAATTTTTTGGTTAATTTTGGTTCTATTTCCCTTATGCACTTTAGTTTAGTTTCTTTAATTTTTGTTAGCTTAGTTGTTTGTTTATTTCTTGTGCTTGATATTTCTAACTTTTGCATTACCATCTGTCCTATCCAGCTAACCCAGCTGRACTTGCAAGTGTCCCTCTTTTTCTCGTTCATGTGATGGAAAGGATACAACAGATTGGCGACTCTGCTGGGGATAGGTATCAATTTCCTCCCCATTTGGGTTGTTTTAGCACTTCTTTTTGGTTTATTTGACTTGCAGGGATCATAACTGACCCAAGACTACCTGCAAAAAGTTAAATTCAGATCTGAGATAGGAGAATTTCATTCGAAATTTTCTTCCTGGTCGAGTATCAGAAAGTGCGCGAGTTTTTTAGCCCATAGGCATGCCTTCCAAGCACATACGTCAAGAGAAATTTGCTCCTCAGCGCATTCTACGCATGTGCACCAAAAAGTCATTGTTTATTTGTGCATTAGCGCCACATGCGCCTCTGTCTACTCTACGAACCACGCATTTGTCTAGAAATTCAACATTGTAAGAGTTTTTTGTGATGTTTTGAAGGCCCATAGCCTCCTAAATATTGATCCTATGCAATTTTTAATATGCACCACACTTAGATTCCCTCTCCACATGAAGGTTTAGTCAAAACATAGGCACTTAGGGGGTTAAAATCCATATTTCTCCTCTTTTTTCTTTCATTTTGTCACATAGATGGCTTGCTTTGATTGTAAAAGTTGAGTTGGAATCATTCAATATCACATATATAAACACTTGCATCGGGACCATAAATCAAACTTCAATCATAGACTATGCTCTTTTCTTGCACCATAGAGCGATATTGAGAATCAAAAAAATGATTGAAGAAAGATTTCATCTCCCTTAAAGACAAAATCTTTAGGAGAGGACAACAACCCCCTTTGGGACTCCTCTTCTTTTCAAAAACATCCTAAATTTGTAAGGGCCCATACATGCCCACATGCTGCAAAGATAGGATAGTGTTGAAGCTACTTTCTTAGTTTACATCACTAGGGGAGTTTAAAAGTTATTGAAATGGGCCCATACATGCCCACATGTCCACAATCTAGGATAGTCTTTTGAAGATTTATTAGATTAAATCACATTCGGGAGTTTAAATGATTGGTAAGGACCCACATGTCCACATGCTAGTTCTCTAGGGACTTTAAAATTCCACAAGTTCGTACCAATGGCATATAGTAAGATAGGTAATCAAGACTTGTAAGAACCACATGAAGTCCACATGTTGCAAGGTGACACCTAACTTATTGAAAATTTGGCACATTTTATCACTTGCTCACACACAAAGTCAATACCCACTCACATAGTTTCATCTTTAATTGTGGAGGTTGAAGTAAGATTCTCCCTAAAAGGGATTCTGAAACGCCCCACCCTTTTCTTGAGGTACTATCCACTCCCACTTAATTTGAACGAGATTGGTTCACACCCCCAATCTCAGAAACAACCACATCTAAAAATTTTCTAAAAATCTCACTAAGTTTTCCTCCACAAGAGGTGCCAAAAGAAATTTTTTAGTCTAGGTAATATCTCGGGGATAGGCATCCAAATAACTCCCCATTATCTAGTTCCCACATCTTCAAACATTATAAGTTGTCAAATATGGAACCTTAAATCCTCCAAGTCAAGTGTTCCTAACACCATAAGGCATGGAGATACCCATGAAGGTTCGACGACCAAGGTCTGGTTGTTCTATGTGTCCCCCCTTGAGGCACCCACCTCTTGGACGAGATCCATACTGTGACCCATTTCTGAGGTCGTAACTCTAAATGTCACACTTTGACCAAGGTACCTAGTGAACAAATTTTAAGATATCTACCCAGGTGGAAATTGTGGGCTGCAATTGCACCTTGATCAGATTTTGTGTGGCTATTGGGAAATATCGCCAACTCTTTCGATATAAGCACCCTCCATCCCTCATTATAACTGATTGTTTCATCCTTCACTAATTCCTCTTCTGGTGGCTTTAGACCCCACTATTGAGTGCTATTGGAAGGTCCAATTCTATTTGAGAAGAAGGACGTTACATCTTTTTAGGACACGAGCATTTGTTTTCTTTGTTCTCCCACGTGGACAAAATCCACCTACCCACATATATGCTTCTTTGTCAATTGATTTATTTATGACGCTCTTATATACAAAATGATTGTGAGATATATTGTGAAGGTCCAAGTTATACAAAGTCTCTTTTTCATTTATTACTCTCATCACCAATTGCACACATTCATTTTTCTAGTCGGACATCATAGGGGACCCACAGAATCCTCGTCGTTTCAGACGCTTGCTAAACCTCCCTCTTATTCTAGGGGGAGTTCCTAGTCTTGCCAACTCATTGACTCCACCCTCTCACACCCCTATGAGTGCTACTATCTTGGGATCAGCTTTGAATGGTTCCACTTTACTTGGGTCCAATACCCAAGGCCAACCATCCACCAACTCTCCTTTACAAGGAAGCGGGGGGAAAGCTTCTTCCCAAGGGGGAAGTACCACCCCAACCCACCACCCTCAAAGGTCAAGTACACAAACCACTCATGCAATGGCTAGAACTAATCATCCACCACCACTTCAGATGCCATACTTGGCTTCCCTCAACATACCGGATCTAAGCAAGCTCACGAATGATCCTATATTGCACAACCCCACATAACCTGCAATGCCCACCAAACTACCTTCAAACATCCCCAAGTTCGAAGGAAATGCGGGCGATGACCCTACCAACAATTTCATGACCTTCCACTTATGGTGCTCTTCAAATAACATCATGGACGACTCCGTTCGATTAAGGTTATTCCAACGCACACTCACTGGCCCATCAACCAAGTGGTATGTAGACGAAAAATCAGGGTCCCATGTGACTTTTGAATCATTGGCCAAAGAATTTTTGACCTTCTTTCAACTACCAATCCACCATGACAATGGTCTCAAACTGATCTCTGAGTTTAAACAAACCTCAGCGACATTCACGAATGGCATCGGCAACATAGTTTATGAAAATCAGAAACCACCAAACAACAATGCCTTGATTGATTTCTCAAGTCACTCGTCCCCCTCTCCAAATATGTGGCTTCCACTTTCCCCCAATCCGAAGAGGAAACCATCAGCAAGGCTCATCAATATGACCTCATTTACGTGCAGTCGGGATACTTATACACGCTACTATCTGACATCCCAAGACCTGTACCATTCAGCCAAGACAAACCTGAGATGTCTTACTCAGTGGACGGATTGATTGGTACCACAACACACCAAAACCTGTACATCCAACCCCCACCCATGTATGGTACACCCCAACATCCATCGATATATGTCAGACCTCCTTATTACCCCCCTCCCCCTTACCAATAGCCATACCCTATTGTACCCCCTCCACCCACGAGTGGACCCGCATCGACACCCATGATGTGTCCGGCTATACAACCAAGTTCTAGTACCCCCTCTACCTCATCTTACACCCTGAGCACTAGGGAAAGCATCACACCTTCCTATGTACCATACAAATCATTTCCACAAAATAATCTGTAATTTCCATTTCCTGGTCCTCCCCAACCCATGGCCCCACCATAAGGCCAACCACATGTCAGGGTTAACTTTGTTCATCCCTCTCCCATTCAGCATTTTCAAAATTTTGAATAACTGAAAACGGAAAATCCGACCCATCAGTCAAATAATGCCAAAAATAAAGGAAAAAATTGAAACAATAATAATCATGGAACATGAAGAAATAACCCCCAACAAAACCAACCTGTTGGGGGCAATCAGAATCAAGGGAACTAGAACTCCCAAGGGGGAAATCACAACAAACGCCAAGGAAAGAATAACAATAACCTCTTGACAAACTTCCCTTGTGCCCTTTGTGGTGAATATGACCATTATACTCACCACTTCCCTCAAATAGTTGACCTTAAACGAATGAAAGAATCTGTGAACGGACCATGTCCCCCAGCAACGCCTGCCCCTTAGCAGGTGCCACAACAATACATGCAACAACCACCCACAACAGTGTTACAAAACTCTATTCCACACTAAGGGGTGATGAATACCCAATAGGAAATGCGCCCTGCCCCACCACAGATGGGACAATATCAAAACCCTGGCACTCTTGTAGGTCACAATATCCTCCTCACCAACGAAGAAGAAATTCTTCTACAAACACACAGTTGTCAATATAGCGCACCTCCTCAATCTAATCCCACCACTTCAGAAGCAGTTTCAGTTACAATGGCACCACCTCTGATGATCCCACGCCCTAACACTAAAACCCCCCTTTGGATTCCTCGCATCCCATTATGTCGGAATGTCAACAATCCTCAGGCTAGGGAAGCACACAATTACAGTTTGGTCGATGACTTGGTGCAATCTCCTACCGCCATGTCAATCTTAGAAGTCCTTCAAACCTATCCCACTCAATAGAATTCATTACTCTCCATCCTGGGGGTAGTCGACCCTGCTGATACTAGACTCATCACATTTGATTTAGATTGTGGGGAACCCCATCTCCCCGCTTTGGTAGCTTTCTATATACCCATCAAAATTTGGAACATCACAGTTCATCGATCCATCATCGATGAAGGCGCATCCACATGCATCATGTCCAAAACAGTATGGAAGAAACTCGTCTCTCCTGAGCTAATACCCTCCACCATCACTTTGAGAGCTTATGATGGACGACCATCCTCTCTTGAAGGGCTCTTTCAAAATGTTCTCGTTGAACTCAGAGGAAAATCCATCCTTATCGACATTGAAGTTATCGATGCCCCACTCGATTACAATATCTTGTTTAGATGTAGCTACATGTACGCTATGAAGGCAGTCACCTCTTCTGTGTTTCACACGATGATATTCCCCCACAACGGAAAGATCATCACCATTGATCAAGTTTCACATTACGAGCCTAACCCTTCCTCCAACATCGATAACATCCTACCTTTTGTACAAACTAATCCCAATGCCTACCCACTCATCGAGATGGCCCCCATAATTTTCAAAGACCCATCCTTGCTAGGGACATACCACAGATCACCCCCGCTCATACATCCCTCATCTCAGGTATGCATCATCTCTTCCAACGGAACTAGCACTGGAGATGCCATTCCTCCCACCGAAGCTTCTTCACTTCCTGACATCACACTGGTCGCAGAACTCCTACCTCAGGAATCCCTTGAGAACTCTCCATCACCACTTGTTCCTAATGTCCCTCTCCCCTAAGGTCACATCCCAGTATGGGAGATAGTCCCCCAATCCATTACTCAAATCCCCTTCTTCTACCCCCCACCATGCATACAAGCTTTCCAGGTAGCCACAACGCTTACTCTACCTGACATGGTGCTTGCCATCCCAGTTTGGTATCTACACCCACCTGAGATGGTTCCTCAACCATCTCTCCCTCCCCAAATAGAGGGAATCCCAATGCAGATCCCAGTCCTCACTCCAACCACACCACCCTCACCCCCACTCGTTAATGCCACAACCACAACTGGGGGTAGAAGGAAGAAGAAAGAGCTCACCGCTCCACTTCCCCCCCGAGTTCAACTTCCTTGTGCACTATACGAGAAAGAAGGAAACTCCACCAATCGATGTCCCTCTCTTCCCAAGTTACACAATTTAATCCAACTTCCTCGAGCAACCACACTGCTCATCGCTACACCCAATGCACCTAGTACTACCACCATGTGTCCAACTACATGTAACAAAGGGTTGTGAACCAAGTTCGCCTATGCCATATGTTCAGAGTATTGCCATTACACCCACCATTGCCCTACGCTACCTCAATTTCGACAGACACTAACCGCAGTACACCAAAGATTTCAGCAAGAGTCCCCCCCATCCACGTCATCAAGTACACCTCTCACTGACATCCACTATGTCACGACCTCAGTTAACGAAAGCATGAGATGTTCTTTCTCTCTCTGTGAATCACTGGATCATTTCACATACCAGTGTCCTACTATCATTGAACACAAGCGTCACCAAATGGCCCTTATTCATAATCCCACACCCCCCCCATTTCGAAAGGTACCGATGATTACCCCTACTCCATCCCCCGCTGTCATTCATATTATCTCTCCTGAGCCTGAGGCACTCCCCACTCCTCCATGGTTCATGGATATCCTATATGAGGATTTGCCTCCAAATCCCCCCAATTCTCTAGTACATTTCCCCACGGAAATCTTACGCCCGAATACAATTTTTAACCCACAATATCTCGATATTTGGTTTATGTCGAGCACACCATTTCAACCTCCTTGTGCCTCCCCTACATCTTCACCACAGGAAGATAATCATACGGTGACAGTCACCAATGTTACTCCCCGGGATCCCCTATATTCTCGCCAGTTCCACTGTGATGAAGACATCCTCAAGGAATTAACTACCCTCGATTTCCCATGGAATGCACTCCATCACAAAGCACTCTTTCTTCACAGAAATCATTTGATCCCCCTAGCCAAGACTCCATATGCGCAATCTTTTATCACCCTAACAATTTTTATCCGGATCTAAAAACTTCTGAAGTGTAGCAAGACGTTATACCACAATAGAGGCGCGATAGTTCAGGACGCTCAACTATATTCCACGACGTATGAACGAATGTAGCAGAAGTGGGAAGGGAGTAGCTCGGCAATCCCTCGATCTTGAATAATCTCAGATCTATGGTCGAAGCCTACATCGAACAAACAAATAGCATGGAACTTAACATCACGAAGGTAGACCGGGGAAAACTACTCTGGTTTCGACGGGGAACACGTGGTGCTCTTACACACGCATCGGGGGAGACAGTGGATTTCCCAAAACCACTTTTCCTATGGCCTTGATGTCACGTGGTTTAAAATGTCATGTTGATAGCTCATGATGAGGATGGAAGTTGGTTAGATCACCTCACATCATCATTCCAAGTACTTTCTCGGATGACGTACCAAAAGGACGTCACCGCATAACTAACTCAAGGCTCATCATTTGAAGTGGATTGATGAAGCATGGCACAAAAAGGTACTGTGACAGTAATTCATGAGCAAAGGACACAAACCATCAAATCTCATATATGAATCATTTTATCCTGTTCTGGGAAATTGTCATCTTATGCATAAGAAAAACAAGCTCAACCTATGCTCTTGAATTCTATAAACTCAAAGGGTGGCCAAATCAAGGTCTCTGCGAAGTCTGGAAGGCATGGATAATACCCGTCAAATGGTGTCTGGCATGACTAGGTTCTCATCTAAGGTACCAGGCAGGTCAATAAGGAAGAATGAAAGATGGGTCTTGCAGATGCTGGTGACTAAATTTCATATCGAACCTAAAACTGAGACAGAGTCGGGAGTAAAATTAAACCCCGTTATGAGGAATCTTGTCATAATTGAACACGCAGATAACACCTTCCACCCAACCACAAAGAAAAAGAAGAGCAAAAGGAGGAAATAAGAGGCCAAAATCGAGATGATAGAGAGCGTCAGGGAAAATTTCGATTGGTGGAGTACCCTAGAGAAGGAAATCGCCAAGCTGAGGTGAATCCTCAGGTAAACTTTTCGTGTATTTCAGATAGTTTTGGACAGATGTCAGCTTAAGATAAGGGAGTCCTGATATGACAGACTGATTACGAACGATCCCTTTAAATAATACAATTGTTCTTCCTTTTTGTAACTTGTATCTGTTTTTAGAATTATGAGGAAGTCGAAACGTTTCATATGAAATTCTTCTATATATGCTTGGCCTCACGAGTATAGAAGCATGGAGAAAAGAGGAGCCAGCTCTCTGTGTAGGAAAACTTTATAAATCTCTGGGGCTGGAATGAATACAAGGGTGTAGAGGTAGATTTTGGGACTTTTTATGAAAATATTCTAATTGGTGGTGTTATGAGTCTCATTTTCTCTCATAGCGTGTGATTCCTGTTATTCTGTATTTTCATTTTTCTTTATTCTATCTAAATTGAGAAACTAAAAGTCCAGAATTCATTATTCAATGCTCTTGACTTGGAGATTTAGACTATGTTCATCTCGTCTAAACCATTTCAGAATCCATTATTATAATGCTCTGATAATAGTTGTGTGTTTCTTTTCTTCTGATACCATCTAAAATTTTCAAGCATAAACTCAGAAGTCACTTCCTCATTTAGCCTTTTCCTCTTGATTTTTTTCACGATTTGGAAATGCATCCTACATTCTTGACCCCATAGCCAAAGGTCATCTTCAACTCTTCAACAACTTTATTAAAACCCCAAAACAAACCAATTCTAGCAACTAATTTCCATAGATGTATCAAGTGACACAAGAGAGCCCTCTCTGAGTTGAGCAGGCTAGTGCCTCAACTCTAAAGCTAGTTGAAACAATTACCTCTATTGTCTGCCTATTTAGTCGGACAAAATTTACAAAGTGCTAACATTCTGGCGTCATTTCTGGGGACGAAATTTAAATTTTTTTCCCGGGAAGAACGACATGGTTGAGTTCTAGGGTCTAAGAGGGACAGACACTTAGGCACACATTGGCTGTATTCCTGCTCTGGCAAATTCACTTCGGTTCGAAGGAAACTCCACTCATAAAAGAATCCTAAATTTCCAAGAGGTGACCCTGTTTTCAATACTTCAAGCACGAGACAGAAAATTCACTGAAATATGAAACCCCTTGATAGGGGAAAGGAAGGGCATCATGAGGGAAAACAGGTACTCAAAATGGAACCTCTTACAAAGCATTTTACTTTTCATTTTAAGTTGCCTTTGCTCCTTCCTTGAAAATTCCAAATGAACTTTCTTTTACCTATTGTATCTTAATAATGATCATGAAAGACTTAAAATTATATTTCCTCCTCTATACGTTGCACATGCATACCCTCGCCTTGTCGCTGGTTCTGATAAAAAGGTTTCACCTGGGCCACACAATGACAATGACCAAGTTGATGAATCCCGTGAGACTCAGACCAATGTCTCTCCCACTGTTCTTGGCCCAACACCCCCTAAGGCCTGACATAGATATATACCCTTAAAGCTACCCCAAACCCTTCATGATTTCCCTCCAAATTACTATGAGTTCCTACCTGTGTTCGACGGAGAATCGGGTATCATATCTGCTGAAAAGCACATTCAAGGGTTTGAGCATTTTATAGATTTATTCGAGATTGACCACGATGATGTGTGTATGAGAGTTTTCTCTCAATCCTTGAAAGGAGACACCAAACACTGGTTCAAACACTTACACCCAGAAAGCATCAGCTCATGGGTGCAATTGAAGAAGGTATTTTTTTAATTTTGGGGCAAGGAGAAATCCTTAGAGATGCAACTCACTGAGTTTTACGCCTTGAAAAGATGCAACAATGAATCTATTTTTGTATTCAGTAGAAAGTTCTCTAGTGTCTTTTATAATTTTTCCAAAGAAATTCAACCCTCTGAAGCTGCTGCCATGCTCCATTATGCAACTGCTCTTCATCCAGATTTTTCTTTCCTCCTGATGGAAAGAAGACCTGGGTCCTTACAACAAATGTTAAGTGATGCTCAAGACATTCAACACAACATCCAAGCATGTAAACAAACCCAAAATGAGGGGTTTAATGTTCAAGGATATGAAAGTGAATATGAACAAAAAATAGTTGATTTGAATCTTGAGCATAGAATTGACAATATCATAGGTCCGCTTGAAGTTTCCAATGCTAATGATTTTGCAAAAAATTACATTCCACTTGTTGAAAGAGGAGATGTTGATCCATCCCATGATGAGTAGAGGGATGACCGTTTTATGTATTCATTTGTAGATAGTCAAGAATATGAGTGTGAAAAGCAACTTGTTGAAGAACAGGTTGATGTTCTAAGTTTGTTCTTGTTAGAAGACATGCCATATGTTAATGATTTGCCTATATATGATGAATATGATGATTACAATGTTGACCCCCTGGAACAATCAACCACATGTTCTCTATCAGAAAATGTTCATTTTCAGTAGTATAATGAAAGCAATCAGGTTGCATATCACAATTACAAAGAAGAATGTATTGAATCAGCTGAAGGGAATTCCTTACCTCTATGCTTTTCTTCTTTCAAATTGCTGAAAGAAAATCCTAAAATCATCATCGAAGAAAAAGAACCTGTGCTTATGCAAAGCCACGCTAGATCAATGGAGCAGAATGACAAGAAGTCACAACATTCTTTTCATGTGCTTGAAGACCCTATTGCTTGCACTGAAATACAACCATATGTTGGCAATGAAATTGAAGAAGGTTTCAAATTAGGTAGGACAACCCTACCATTATATTTTTCTTCTTTCGAATTATTGAAGAAAAATATTTGTAGTATCTCAGGACAGGGATCCTCCAAGAATGAACGGAGTGGTGATGATAATTCTATGGACAATCACATAAAGGGTCATGTCAGCTCAGATTTGCAGTCTATGTTTAGCTACCAGCCTAAAAAGGAAGAAGAACTTGCTCCAAAAAGTATTGTTCAAGGTCATTTTCTCCATCCTGAAATCAGTACGGATTCTCAACGTCAAAATGTGTTTCAGAGTTTTTTCTCTTCCCTTGGGAATGACATCGTGGTTAAATTTTTAAGCAACATAGACATGGATGAAGATTCTAAAATTGCATCTATGGAAGTTTCCAGCAATAAGGAAACAAATGACATAGATGAAGCAGTGTATGCCATTTGTCCATCAGAAACACAAAAAGATAATGAAGAGGCAGTGGTTTTATGCAAGTCATTTGAAAATCAGGGTTTTGAAAATCCATCCGCGAGAGCTATAGCCTGTGAAGTAGTGCATGAGAAGGAACTTATTTCTATTTATTCACTGGAAAGTCAAAGTGGTTGTTCTCAAACAAATTTCTAGAAATTTAATGAAACCACATCAGAGTTGTTTGATGAACAAGAGGATAACCTTGGTGCATATTATATGGCTATGATATTTGAAGATGTTCAAGAATATATGAATATTTTTGTTGATATGCATGGCCAGGTAGACAAACCTATCATCGCCATTTCATTTGAAGATGTTCTCAAAACAGAAGAAATAGAGAAAAAACAACTAACACTGATGAAAGATACTTGCCTTTCAGTTTTTTCTCATCAGAGAGAAATGATTTTTCATGATTTTCAAGATCCGATGGCCATCCTATCACAGTCTTTAGTGAAGGATGAATTTTCTTCATTCATAAGCTCATATTTTGGATTCAATTTGTTTTTTCAGCCGCCATCCTTTACATTTTTCTACCATCTTGAGAAAAATGTGAACAAAGGAAAATCAGGAAGCCAATTGCTTGATTGGCTGCAGTGGCACTTTAGCATCACTTGAGAGAGTGTTCATCCCAATAGTTTTAGGGTAGGTAGGGATGTGAAAATAATCTTGTCGGTCAAGCATTTTGCAATTTGAGTTTTCTATCACTAGAGACAGTCAGTTTTCAATAATGCACTCGGACGTCCCCCATGCAGTTGGAAGCAGTGCATAGAGCTTGGTAGGAGTAGGACACACACATGTTTTTGGGAACAACCCCATGGATCATGCACTGGGTCTATGAGTTCTTTTCTACCTTGCTGGGAGGATAGCATCCC
>JASDQU010099823.1:159493-182404 GCA_032191745.1 Picea mariana
TCTATCACTAGAGACAGTCAGTTTTCAATAATGCACTCGGACGTCCCCCATGCAGTTGGAAGCAGTGCATAGAGCTTGGTAGGAGTAGGACACACACATGTTTTTGGGAACAACCCCATGGATCATGCACTGGGTCTATGAGTTCTTTTCTACCTTGCTGGGAGGATAGCATCCCCAGTTGGAGCCAATGTTATCACCCTAATAATTTTTATCAGGATTTAAAAACTTCTGAAGTTTAGCAAGATGCTATACCACAGTAGAGGTGCGATAGTTCAGGGCGCTCGGCTATATTCCGCGGAATATGAAAAAATATAGTGGAAGTGGGAAGGGAGTATCTCAGTAGGCTGTCGATCTTGAAGAATCTCAGATCTACGGTCGAAGCCTACATCGGACAAACAAATAGCAAGGAACTTAACATCACGAAGGCAGACCGGGGAAAACCACTCTGGTTTCGACGGGGAACGTGTGGCACTATTACACATGCATCGGGGGAGACGATGGATTTCCCGAAACCACTTTTTTTATGGCCCCGATGTCATGTGGTTCAAAATGTCTTTTCGATAGCTCGCGAGGAGGATAGCGATTGGTCAGATCACCTCACATCACCGGTCCAGGTACTTTCCCGGATGACGTACCAAAAGGACGCCGCCGCATAACTAACTCGAGGCTCATCATTTGAAGTGGATTAATGAAGCATGGAACACCAAGGTAATGTGAGAGTAATTCGTGAGCAAAGTACACAAACCATCAAATCTCATATATGAATAATTTTATCCTATTCTGGGAAATTATCATCTTATTCGTAAGAAAAACAAGCTCGGCCTGTGCTCCTAAATTTTGTAAACTCAAAGGGTGGCCAAATAAAGGTCTCTGCGAAGTCCATAAGGCATGGATAATACCCATCAAATAGTGTCTGGTGCGACTGTGTTCTCAGCTAAGGTACCAGGCAGGTCAATAAATAAGAATGAAAGATGGGTCTTGCAGATGTTGGTGACTAAATTTCATACCGAACCTGAAACTGAGACAAAGTTGGGAGTAAAATTAAACCCCATTATGAGGGATATTGTCATAAATGAACACACAGACAACACCTTCCACCCAGCCGCAAAGAAGAAGAGGATCAAAAGGAGGAAATCAGAGGCCAAAACCGAGATGACAGAGAGCGTCAGGGAAAATTTCGATTGGTGGAGTACCCTGGAGGAGGAAATCACCAAGCTAAGGTGAATCCTCAGGTAACATTTTGGTGTATTTCAGATAGTTTTGGACAGATGTCAGCTTAAGAGATGGGAGTCCTGATATGACAGACTGATTACTAACAGTCCCTGTAAATAATACAATTGTTCTTCCTTTTTGTAACTTGTATCTGTTTTTAGAATTATTAGGAAGTCAGAACGTTTTAAATTCCATATGAAATTCCTCTATATATGCTTGGCCTCAAGAGTATAGAAGCATGGAGAAAAGAGGAGCCTTCCCTCTGTGCATGAAAACTTTATAAATCTCTCGGGCTGGAATGAATACAAGGGTGTAGAGGCAGATTTTGGGACTTTTTATGAAAGGATTCTAATTGGTGGTGTTATGAGTCTCGTTTTCTCTCATAGTGTGTGATTCCTGTTATTCTGTATTTTCATTTTGCTTTATTTTGTCTAAATTGAGAAACTAAAAGTCCAAAATTCATTATTCAATGCTGTCGGTTTGGCGATTTAGACTATGTTCATCTCTTATAAACCATTTCAGAATTCATTACTATAATGCTCTGATAATAGTTGTGTGTTTCTTTTCTTCTGATACCATCTAAAATTTTCAAGCATAAAATCAGAAGTCACTTCCTCATTTAGCCTTTTCCTCTTGATTGTTTTCATGATTTGGAAATGCATCCTACATTCTTGACCCCATAGCCCAAAGGTCATCTTCAGCTCTTCAACAACTTTATTAAAACCCCAAAACAAAACAATTCTAGCCACTGATTTCCATAGATGTATCAAGTGACATGAGAGAGCCCTCTCTGAGTTGAGCAAGCTAGTGCCTTAGCTCTAAAGTTGGTTGAAACAGTTACCTTTGTCATCTGTCTATTCAGCCGAACAAAATTTACAGAGTGCTAACGCAACTGAAACTAAATATTTTATCCCATTAGGGCATATATACTGATTCAAAAATCCTATCCATGCCCACGACGCTTTTGAAGAAGGAAACATGGCTAACATTTTCCCCACTATTAAAATCAATATTTCCATCAAACCTGGCAGTGTAGAGGAAATCACCATTGGCGTTGCATGCACTCCTGAATAACTTATATCTTACAAAGATCTCTTCCAAGAATAACGAGACATTTTTTCCTTATTATAAACATATATGCCTGGCCTTGATCCTTCTATTGCCGAACATCATATAGACACATGGCCTGATATCACACCTGTACGACAAAAGCAATGCCCACTACATCCATCCAAAGCGGTGACCATCAAAGCCGAAATCGACAAATTACGTGTTGTCGGGTTCATATACCCCATCGCATATACATCATTGGTCTCCAACCCCATCCCTACCAACAAAAAATAGGGCACTATTACTGACTTTTTTTATCTCAATCACACCTGTCCCAAAGACAACTTCCCAACACCCTTCATCGATAAAATTATTGATGATTACACTGGCCATGAAGCCTTGTCCTTTATCGACAGTTTCTTTGGCTACAATCAAATTTAGATTCATCCCACAAACAAATACAAAACCGCATTCACTACCCCATGGGGTACTTTTGCATATCGTGTCATGCCTTTTGTCCTCAAGAATGTTGGTGTGACATTCCAACGGGACATGACTTACGTTTTTCATGATCTGGCTCGCATCATCCTCACCTACTTAGACGATATCACTGTTCGATCTAAGAAACGCACTCACCATCTAGATGAATTACGCATTATCTTTCATAGGTGTCGTTAGTACAATATATGCTTGAACCCCCTCAACTGCATATTTTGTGTCACCATCGGACACCTCCTTGGGTTCATCATTTCCCAATGCGACATCACCGTCGACCCCCTCAAGGTCCAAGCCATCACTGAAATTCCACCACCTCGGAATTTATGCCAACTCCAAATCCTACAAGGAAAATCTAAATTTCTACGTCGCTTTGTCCCTGATTATGCCACTCGTGCACATGGTTTCCTTCACTTATTGCATCAAGATATCCCATTCTAATGGGATGTACATGCCCAAACCTCTTTTGATGATTTGAAAGAGGCGCTCTCCAATGCCCCCTTGATTAGTCCACTCGACTATAATCGTGACTATATCCTCTACTTATGGGCCTCAGCCGTCTCAGTGGCAGGAGTTCTCATCCAATTAGGGGATGATGGTCGTGAGCATGTAATTTACTGTATTAGTAAAAATCTTTCAGGACCATGCCTGAAGTACCATCACGAAGAGAAAATCATCCTTGTAGGTGTCCTCGCAGTATAGAAACTGCGCCATTACATCCTTCTTCGCACTACCAAAGTCATGGCAGATTCCAACCCCATGCAATACTTTCTCAGTCGCCAACAAATTAATGGAAATTTTTCCCGATGCATCATCATCCGTCAAGAGTACAACCTCAAATTTTCAACACCCAAGAGCAAGAAATCCCTCATCCTAGCTGAACTCATTACGACATTTCCCTCAGATACTACCAGTTCACCCATCAATATAGACTTCCCCGATGAACACCTCTTCTACATCCCCTCGAATGATCCCTGGTATGGTGAGCTCCTCGTCTACCTCCGAACATAAAAGTTTGGACCCCACCTCTACAGGGACGATCATCGATGTATTCACCATCAGGCCCCTCGATATATCCTTATTGGTGATATCTTATATCGACGAGGGGTCAACACCATACTTCGTTGATGTTTGACCATCGACAAATCTTACAGAGTTCTAAATGATTTCCACAGTGGCGCTTGCAGAGGCCACCTCTCAGGGATGTCCACCACCCAGAAAATCATTTGAGCAGTCTACTTCTGGACCACATCATTTCATGACTATATCCATGCCATGAAATGCTTTGACAAATGCTAGCTTTATGCCCACAAAGCACGAGTACCACCTGCTCTTCTACACCTAGTCATCACCATTGGCCCCTTTTGCAAATGGGGCATTGACTTCATGACTTGTAACCCTACATCCAACAATGGACACAAGTACATTATCATGGAAGTGGATTACTTCACCAAGTGGTCTGAATCCATGCCTACCTTCAACAACACCGCTGACACTGTAGCACATGTTTTCTTTAATCACGTCATTTCTCGCTTTGGAGTCCCACTACAGTTACTCTCTGATCACAACAAACACTTCAAGAATGAGATATTCATTGAAATCTCCTCCCAGTTAGGCTTCTCCCATGATTTAGCCTCCCCCTACTACCCTCAGTCCAATGGACAAGTAGAGGTAGTCAACAAGGTCCTTGAAGCCATGTTGCAGCGTACTGTCAACAAACATAAGACCAATTGGCATCATATGTTGTTTTCATCACTATGGGCTTATCGCACAACATTTAAAACTGCCACTGGTTTTACACCCTTCCATCTCGTCCATGGGGTTGAAGCCACTCTCCCCATCGAGTGCGAAATTCCCACCTGACGCACCACTATTGAGCTTTTACCTGAGACCGCTCCAATGGAGCAACGCTTGCTGAACCTAGAGTCACTGAATGAAGACCATCGGTCTTCATTACAGAACAACAAGGTAGCCAAAAAAGGGTTAAAGCTAACTTTGACCACCATGTCAACCTTCACTCCTTTAATGAAGGAGACCTCATACTTGCCTAAGATATCACCGACGATACGCTCATCCATGGGAAATTTGAGTCATTATGGCATGGACCCTACATCGTTTAACACTACCTAACTAAAGGCGCATACATCCTGGTCTCTCTCGAAGGCTACCCTCTGAAATAACCTGTCAATGGGTTGTACTTGAAGAAATTTTACGCCTAAGCGTAGTCATTCTACACTAGGATTTTTCTTTTTTTACACATTTTGTAGCATTTTTAATATTTTTTTTTCCCTCCACACCTTTTGTCCGATCTACCATTTGTGTTATTTACAGATGCTTCCTCCATTGTCCTACCACATTAGTTACGTTGACAGAGCTAGTCAGTGGACACAGAATATCGCTTCGGCCACTTGGGCCCTCTATACCCCCTCACATGAACTGCTCCACTCCAGTGGCATATGTTTGGGCTCAGCAACCAACAACCAAGAAAAATACATAGTCGTGATTGGCCTCCTCGCCGAGGCCAATCACCATCACATTCACCACCTTAACATATTGCTAGATTCCCAGTTTGTCGTCCTGCAACTCAACAATGTGTACCGTGTCGCGATCCATGCCTATTACGCAAATACCTGCAAGTTAGACTCTTATCTTGACATTTTGATTCAATCACATTTACACATGTTCCATGACAATGCAATCAAATAGTATATAATATGTCTAACCTAGTGTTAGATTGGCATTTATCGCATCAAGATACCATTACACATACATAAACCATCGAAATTCTGTCACAACATATAGATTATACATCATAAAAAACATCACAAAACATCATCACATGTGCACATCACTAAGATCCAAAAATGTATATCCATATATATATATATATATATATTGATCACTGTGCCATCAAATGTTTACAAAAAATAGTACAACATATACATCACCTGTAGGCAGGTGAACCCCCTCATCCCGATAGGTAAAAAATAGGGGTGACACTACCATATATATGGGCTCACAGGCCTCTATAAATACAAAAAATAAATACACCAAGCACTCATCATGCCGCTAGAGCACCACCACCAAGTCCTCTATCAGAAGGCAGTGCCCCACCAGCTAGGGGTGTTCTCAGTCCAGGTGGCAGTTGCCATGTCATCGCTACTACCGCCACCGTTGCTCAATGGATCAGGGTCCACAACTCTGTCTATCCTCCCATGCACTGCTCCAGGACTACCACATCCTAGATCTGAGTCCACATGCCCTCAGGCACTCCCTATAGTACCACCTCGAACCAACGGCGAAAGTGCTCAAGCACCCTGTCGGCCTCTCTGTGAGGCGCATTCGATGACCCTGCACCAGGATTGTCGAATCTACGCCTCCAGCAAAATCTTGCATCATCGGTCAGCCTCACACCATCCTCATCTCTACGACGCCTCTCTCCTGCCCACTNTCCATCTCTTGGCTTCAGGGCCCCACATTTGCACACACAACAAACAAATGATAGCATCAACATCCATCCATACATAAAACATATGTTATACTATCTAAAAATCAAACCATCAAATACATCAACATACCTCTGTGGTCCCAAACCTCTCCAGGAGGTAAGACTATATTGGGATCTCGATGATAATCCATCTCGCCATACGAGTATCGTAGGATGATATGTGGCATCTGACGCCACACACATGCTATCTCGGTCATAAAGTAATGGCCACCCTCCCCACCCCCATGACGAACCAAGATAGCTTCCCATTGCATCAATCGTGGCTCTCGTGTGTTATCACTAG
The DNA here is from genome assembly GCA_032191745.1 of Picea mariana. Taxonomy (NCBI): domain Eukaryota; kingdom Viridiplantae; phylum Streptophyta; class Pinopsida; order Pinales; family Pinaceae; genus Picea; species Picea mariana. The sequence continues at coordinate 166,042 of JASDQU010099823.1, forward strand.
AGGTCACCCCTAGATTATGGAAAGGATAATCCTGATACCCATCAGTGTTTAATGTCACAGTAAATGAATTTAAGGGTGGTCTAATGGATGCAGTCTCAATATTATATCTCTTTAACTTAGAAAACTGGGTTGGAGATGCATCAATAAGTGAGGCCTTGATCTAACTTAAGCCAGTAAGTTTGTATAGTGGTGAGTAGGTAGACGAAAGATGAGAAAGGTATGAGGGTATGCTCTCAACATCCGGTCTTCCAGAAACCTTTGGAGGAAAATTCTCAGATACAATATCCTCTTGGATCTGAAAAATTCAAGAAAATGAAAACGCTGCAACAACAGATATAGTCAAACCTACACTATACTATAGTCACAATACCTGACTGGATCATCCATGCCCGAGCTTTCAAAGTCAGAAGCAAAGACATAAAAGAAGGAGTTGGATTCCATTAAACAAGAAGTCTCAAGTATCAGTTCATAACCAAAGAACCAGAGGCCTCATAAAAACATTACAATTGGGAGCGTAGTTCTTCCATTAACACTAACAAAATGGCAAAAATGCCTACATATACTTAGAACTGGCTCTGTTGCTGAAGGCACGATCATGTTGTGAGTTTAAGGCTTTGGATTGATGAGTTTCTCTGTCAAGTTGCACATGCAGAGGTTGGTCAGACTTCCCATGAAATTTTTTGTTGGACATTATCTTCCCAGCCTTTGTGTCTCCCCCACTTGGTCCCTCTACATAGATGACAAGGAACTAAAACAAAAGACCATAAAAAACTGATACCCAATACCTAGGATTGATGAGTTGATTGATGAGCTTCATGGGGTAGTATACTTCTCAAAGGTTTATCTATGATCAAGATACCACCGGATTCGGTTCAGAGAGGAGGATATCCATAAAAAATTATTCAGGTGTCACTATGGGAATTATGGGTTTCTAGGCATGCCCTTTGGGTTGACTAATGCACCAGCTACCTTTCAGTCATTCATGAACCACATCTTCAATAAATAGTTGAGGAAATTCTTACTGGTGTTCTTTGACAATCTTCTCATCTGTAATAGGACATGGGAGGAACACTTGAAGCATGTGGATGTGATTCTCACCATTATGGAGGAGTAGTCATTATTTGCCAAGGATGAAAAGTGTGAGTTCGTGTTGATAGAGATCCTCTATCTAGGGCACATGATTGGTGTTAAGGGAATAAAGGTGCATCAGAACAAGATCCATACCAGCTTAGACTGGCCGACCCCCAGGTCACTCACATATATGTGAGGGTTCTTTAGGATATGCAACTATTATAGGCGCTTTGTGTAATAACCCCATTTCCCCCAATTTGTAATTAATCATAAAATAGGAATTACCATGTTAAGTGTTATCACTAAAATTTTGTCCCAAAATGGTTACAGAAATCAAGCATCTCCAAACACCTATTAGTTCATGCATGGCCCAAAAAAATCATCTCCAAAGGGCACAAACTATACAACTGGTTATAAAATCAGCATGCGCTCAGAATATAAAGGAAGAGTGTGCATGTGCGCCAGTCAAAAACGAAGGGAAAGCGCACATGCACCTGATGTGCGCCATTGGACGCAAAAAGTCACCCACACTTAAAAACGGTGAATTAATGATTATGGTTGGCCTCCCACCCACTTCTGGTTCATCCCCCAAGTCGATTTGATCCCCAAATCCAAGCTAAATAAGAGTGGGGGGCTGGTCAAAGACCTAAAGGGCCCCTTGTTCACATTAAAGACTGGTTGGATAATGCCTCAAAGATTTTCTATAAAAAGAGGCCATGAGTGCACTATATTATCAAGAATCTATTTGTATTGTTATGTTGCCTCTATTCTCCTGTAAGGAACCTCTTTCCTCATTGGAGCATACAAGCACCATTTCATTGGGTTATTAACATCACCTCTAGAGTGAATGAGCTTTGGATTTCTTCACCATTTCCTTTTCATTTTCTATTTGTAATAAGAGCTCTCTCATTGGGGGTTCAAGAGCCCTCCTATGGAGGAAGAGAGGACCCATAAGTCTCCCTTTCTCTTTGGTGTTTGCCCACTAATACAATCTATCCATTGGTGACATGAATATTGGTCAATTGTTTGGTTAATTTTGGTTCTATTTCCCTTATGCACTTTAGTTTAGTTTCTTTAATTGTTGTTAGATTAGTTGTTTGTTTATTTCTTGTGCTTGATATTTCTAATTCTTGCACTAGCTTCTGTCCTATCCAACTAGCCCAACTGGACTTGCAAGTGTCCCTCTTTTTCTCATTCAAGTGACGAAAAGGATACAACACTAAGGCATGTGGAAAATGTAAATGTATTATTGTTTGAGTTGCCAATAACTGACTATGGGGGTGAAGCCTTGAAAGTACTGGCCATGATATCACTAGAGGAATAATGTGAAAACTATACAAGAGGGTTCATTATATCAAATAACCCCAAATTTCCCTTGATGAGGATGATAAACCTCCTTCGGATTCCAAGGAGAGAAATCAGTTAATGAAGAAAGGACCAGTGGATGAATTATCAACCAACCCCATGAATGGGAGCATGGTCTAGCTACAAAATGTTATCCCAAAGTACCACAGAGACCTGCAGACCCAAGCTTTCTTCTGACTGAAGGAACGTGATCGGTCAGGAACCTTCCAAAAGAAGGAAGATAAGATAGATGCACACAGAGAACTAGAGAGGAGACATGAGAGGATAGTGCAATCTCGTAAGGGAGATGAGAAGATCTCTCTAGGGGATAATGAATAGAAGGTTGTGAGCTTGATGTTGAGAGAGCATCTGATAAACCTCACTGAGGCCATAACAGAGATAAATCTCTGAAATTTGCAAAGAACAGAACCTGAGTAGAAGCTAAACATAGAAACAATCCTTGAGAACTATGAGAGTTCCCTGGTGATATCATGTCTTGGCATGGGGGTGGCCAGAGTGATAAGAATGAATGCCTTTGATCCTATGGTAGGGTGGAAGTACGAACACCCATAGTTAGTTAGTTGGCTACCACCTGTAATAGATAAGTAATTGCATATCTTGTGTATTTACATGGTACTGTTAGTTAAATTTGGATATCCTATGAATGTTGCAGGGATGGTTATGTTTGCTTCATGATTTATACTATATTTCCTTCTTTTGTATCTGCTTGAATGTGAAATTAGGCAAGTAGGAAAACATATGGATAGGACATGTTTTATACTCATAATTTCTTGCGTCCTATGGTGGCTTAAGCTAGAGTCATGAACTGTATGTCCATCAACCTTGGACATAGTTTCATGAACACATGTTGAGCCTCCTAGTCATTCTGATTCCCTTGAAGGATGGAGTCAGTTACGCTCAGCAAAGGTAGTGCATATATGAACAAGCTCCCTGCAAGGAAAGAAGAAACCGAAAAACATTTAAGTTCAAGACTTGAAGAATGAGCGCAAGGGGTACGCAGAAATTATTCTAAGTGTTAAGTCCAGTAGAAAGAGTGTAATGCTCTTAGGTCCTTCATAACTGACAAAGCTCAGGAAGGATAGTGAGATTCAAGTATTGAAAGGGAATATCCTTTCGATTGGAAGATGAACGAATTAGATTCGTTCGGGAGAATATAAGGTCTGTCACAACCGTTAAATTTGAAGAAGGAGCGCAGACGTTAACGCCTCGATTCCTTCAGTATTTGAAAGTTTGACGAATATTGGTAATCATCGTGAAGGGGATAGATTCTCTGAAATCCAAATCCCAAAGTCACGATACAATCTAGACCATAGATCCAAGGATTTTTTGGGACCCTCCTTGACCGTCGGATTGGTGATATCGGAGTCTGCATATCAAGAGAATCGTACATTGGTGCGACTAAATGATCTAGCCCCCCTACCCTCCTGGGGTTTTGCGACCTCCCAAACTCCGGATATTTATTTGTCTTGAGTCGGATTGACTCCTTGGGCTCCTAATCCAACCCATATCAACTATGCATAGGTCCCTTTTCCGACTGTGTGTAGGTCTCGACAGACCCGCGAGCTAATTTTCACGCGCTCCCAAAACACTAGTTTCAGGCATAACCCCCTTTGGCGTTAGCTCCTTCTTCATATGACCCTGGGTCATGTCCTTGTGCTAGTCTGCGATTGTGGGCATGGGTAAGAGTGGTTTCAATCCAACCTACTTTTTACCCCGTAATCCTCCTTGTGCTTCCATGTATCCATTTGTGAATTTTGTGGTTCCAATTGCGACCCACTCTAGAATAATTATCTTCCGCGCAAGTTCTAGCTCCTCAATCCTTCTCATCCATCGATCTCCTACTTCTTGACACTCCCTCACGATCAATGGTTTCTATCAAATATCCTTTCCTGCTATCTACGCATGATACCATATCATCGGGATCTGTCACCCCGTAGCTCCCCTCTAAATCAACGACTGCTATTGATTTCGACTCTCTGGCCTTCAAGAGTTTTGACTCTCAACCTTTCTCTTCCTCTGTATGGAAATCTTCCAGAGTGGAAGATCTTTTGCCACCTATCTCCTTGAATCTACGGCCAGGATCTCCTTTGTGAGTCCAGCCTTCAGGAATCTCGATTCTCAACCTCCACAAGCTCCCTTTTCTAAGCTCCTTCGCATGTGATCTTGGACAATGTCCTCACATGACCATGTGACTTCCTGCTAAAGATCATACACCTCCAATCCCTGCAATGTTGTGGGACCATAGATCTCCTGATCTTGATGGTACTCTCGATTGACAGTTCAGATCTGTCCTCCCCAAATCTACAGACCAGATCTACTTCCTCTTTATCAACGGTCAAGATCTCTTCGCAATTCCAGAGTTCCAAATTTTGAAGTCTCAAACCCTCGCTACCTTTGTATGGAAAATCTTCCGGAATGAAAGATCTTACGAAACCTGTCCCTTCAAATATGCAGCCAAGATCCCCTCCGCTAATTCGGCCTTCGAGACTTTCAAATCTCAAATCCTCGCCACTGCTGACTGGAAATATTTCATAGTGGAAGATCTACTGACACTTATCCTCTGCAATCAATGGTTGTGCTCCCACTTCTGGACTTTGGCTTCCTCAACCATATCGACAGTCCTTCCACTCACTCCTCGATCGATGATCGAAATCTTCTCTGGGTACTCAGACTTTACCTCCTTTTCTTTTCTATGGGTTCCTAGTGTTGGACACACCTACCACACTTAGAGGGGGGGTGAATGAGTGTGGGGCTCTTTTTCCCAAAACTTCCCTCTTGCACAAAAACTCATCAATTAGCATTCAACATTTATTCATTACCCATTGTTTTCATTTATAGCCATTTAGATGTAGGCACATATCAGCAACATATATCAACAATATATCATCAACAAGTCATCATCATAATGGACACAAAGAACACAAGATGTATGTACAATTTTCTTTTTATTATGAATTACAATCCTTGGGTTTATCAGCAACAACTTAATAGAGTACAACTCTACAAGAGCACCAACTCTATATGAAAGACTCAGCTTAGATTCTCAGCACCAACTAAGATGAGGCGACAATCCTCAACAGATATCAATCTGTCAACAGGTACGCGACCTGTCAGTAGTGCAACCCGGGTGTGAATGCGCCCTGGCTCACTACAACCCACGTGTGAACGCGGCCAGTGTATAATGCAACAAGTGTCTTCTTCTAAGCAACTAGGGTTTTGCTTTTCTTCATATGCTTAGAACCCTTCTATCTTCCACTGTCCAAACTGACCCATAGCCAGTCACAACACATCCAAGTTCTCCAATATCTTGCTCATGCTCCACATCAAATCAATATGAATGCTATCTCAATCATGTATAAATAGCTAGTATACCATAGCAATCATGTCACTACTAAATCACAAGAGTTTTGCTCACTCCATTAACCAAATCAACCAAATGGAGCCACATCATAGAATCCATACAAAGAATTCCCTAAGCATTCACAACATATCAAACAATAGCATCTATCAGGACAACAATGTAACCATACCAGTGTCTTAGTGATAGATCTGAGACCATAGAATGCATATCTGGAACCTGCCTCATCATCCAAGAGCTTGGCACCAGCTCAAACACAAATCTCCATGAGGTTATTTAGTCCACGCTCCCTGTACACAGTCAGCCCACGTGTACACTCACCCTATACATAGCCAGCCCACGTGTACACGTACCCTATGCACAGATAGCCCGCGTGGGCATCAGAAAATAGGGTTTTATGTGAATCCGAGAATTTTTCTATCAAGATCTCCGACAATGCCGAAACTTTGATGCGTCCATGAGATCCTCCTCTATCTCTCTTCCTCAGAATAGATCTTCAATAATGCTCAAGAGATCCACACCGATAAGATTCTCTCACAAGAAGCTCTCCATCAATACTCCAAAAGATATCCACAAGAAGCTCTTCATTGATCCACAAAAAGGATTCTCACCAAATGTGCATTTTACAAGAGATCCTAACTTCTTATTTATACTTTCATATTCTAGGTCACTTAACCCATTTTTAGGTTACTTAACCCATTTCTAGGTTACTTAACCTATTTTCCTTATTTTAGGGTTAACCACTTTCCATGAATAGAAAGTTCTCCAATACTTTATCATTTAAATATTCCTTCTTGATTTCGTCACTTTACTTTATCATTTAAATAATCCATCTTTATTTTGTCACTTTACTTTATCATTTAAATAATGATTTCTTCTTTTCAAGCACTTTTACTTCTTTGACCTTTTGGGGCTTCAAGCCATCATATGGGGGTCCTTCAACTTCATAAGTCCATAACTCTCAAACCATGAGGAGTTATGTGACATTCCACATACCACCGGAAATGACATGACAAGCACTATCCATCTAGAATAGTTTCACCAAAAACGTCATTGATCTATCTTCATCAATGCATCATATCAATGATCCATCTTTATCAATTGGTTTCCACTTGGACATATATCATTCTCATCAAGGGCATCATATCAATCAATTACTTGACATCAATCAAACCAAACCATTTACATCAATGACATATGATCCAACAATCTCCTAAATGACCAAACCATTGGCATCAATGACAACATGATCCAACACCTAGATCTAGTGCCACGTATCCACCTTCAAATTGACGGCTCTCATCGTTTCGATTTCCGAGCTTCGGAAATATCAAATGTCAAACCTCACCTTCCTCCAATGAATTCTATCCAGAGGTTATAATCCACTGATGTCTGTCCTCTTCAGATCAACGACTAAGGTTTACTTTGGGACTTTACCTAGAGTACATGGATTTTCTCAACATCTCCCCTGCATATCATGGCTATAAATCGCTCTAGAACTTTACCTGGAGTGCTCAGATCTTTGCCACGTCTCATGTCCTAGTCTGATGGCTCAGACTCACTTTGGGTGATCTGACGATTCATATCTGCTTCAGCTCTTCGGGCTTTGGGAATCTCAAATCTCAACTTAGAGGTTCAAAATAATTTTCCCGAAGCTCATGATATGTTGAAAAGTGTCCCCTCGCAGATCGATGGCTCTCGGATCTTCAACTATTCATGCTTCGGGGGTTTCAAGTCTCAAACTTGCCTCCTCTCGAACTCATGGTATCTAACAGTCCAGATTCTCTTGGTCGATCCAATGCTCGAGATTTCCTTCAAATGATCTAATGTCTCATATATTCTTTGACTAATCGAAGGGTAGATATTATACTTTGGTTCTCTGGCTCTTTGGCCTTTGGCAATCTCAATCCTCAATATTTGACCAGTCTCCCTGTGTACACAAGGGTTAGAACTCATGCACTTCACCTTGATCAGACGACTATCGATCCTCTATGCTCAGATCCAACACTGGAGATCTGTTCTTCTTCTCTACCCTTCCTCTGTTCACTGGGCATTGATTAAATAGTCCAGACTCCTCCTTACAACCAAATCTGATGGTTGTTGTCGCTCTATGATCAGATCCAATGGGTGGGATCTGTCCTCTTCTCCTGTGCTGTCCTTGTTCACTATGCACTGATCCAATAGACTAGGCTTCTCCCTACAACCAATCTGACAGTTTCTATTGGTCCTCCTCCTGAGCTTCCACCTTCTCCCGACTTGGACTATTTTGTCAGCGTTCAAATCTTTTCAGCCTTTGAACTTTCTCACCCGAACCCATCCTCTAGGTCTCGCTTGTGCATTTGAAAACCCTATACCTTCTGAGCTTTAGGACTTGGGATAAGTCCATCACCCATGCATTCCTTGCATTATCCCTTCTGAGCTTGATCTCATAAAATATTTCGATATCCCACACACTCCTTGCATTTCTAGGATTTCGTCAAACTCAGATCCAAAGGATTTCTTGGAAATAAATTCTTCTCGCCCTCCTGGCATTCTCCTTGCTCAATGAACACCTTGTAGAACTCTTCCTTATAGAGTTTTCAGTAACTCTATCTCTATGTGCCTTCTCTACATAGATTCCTCCTTTAAGTTATTCAATAACCTTGAGGTTCCTCCTTGAGTCCTTATCACTCTGGTGCGTCCTCCTGACACGTTCTTTCCTGACTCTGCAGAGTTTAGATGTGCATTCCTTGTGTTGGCTACAGATCTTCTAATGTTTTGTTGTGCACTCCTTGCACAGCCTAAAGAACACAAAATGATACTTCAAACTCAAGAAAAGATAAATAAATTTATCTACCAACTATAGATGAAACCTATCATACATCTACAACACATTAACACATAGATAACATTCACAGAATACAGGTAATTCATAAACATGTCATGTGCAGGAAAAACTATTTTTCTTCATATTAAGATGAATATATGTTTACAAATGTGTACATAGACTGGACTACGATAGAGTCTCAGTTATTTCTCCTATTCTAACTCTATCATGAGTTCTTCTTCTTCTAATACCTCTCTACCCTGAGATCTCTCTCTCTCTCTCTAGTCTCCTAACTCTCCTTGTGAAATCTGATACCAGATCTCTTTACAAAAGAAGGGCTCTATGAGCTTGTCCTCTCTCACCTAACCTCCTCTATTACATTAAATAATAGTTATTTCTAGATATGAGTCAACACTCCATATCTTCAACCTCTTACAATCCTTCACAACTTTATAAACAAGTTACATTTTTAAAATGTTGTTTACAAAATATCTCAACAACTCGATTTAATTCAGAGTTAATTTATGATTTTAAATTCTGTCATGTTGAGATGTCGCGTCCCTTCCTCCATGCTTGCGTCTTTTAATTTTGAAGGTGATGCTCCTACATCATACTCCTCTGCTGGGAAAATCATGACCTCCTGATCATGACTTCCTCTTTTCCAATGTTGAAATCCCCCTCGATCCCAAACTCTTCCTTGGAGCTGTCCTCTTGCTCCTCTGCTTTGTTGATGTTGTTGCCGCTTCTTCTTCTTCCCTTCCTTCTTCCCTGTTGTTGTTGCATATTTTCTTCTGTTCATCTTTCCTTTGCCGACTGCTTCTTGCGCTGACTCTAACATCATTTTCCTCATCTCATCTATCACTCCGTCTAGCTGCTCCAATGGCTGGCTCTTCTTATGCATTCTTCTTGGCTGCAACTCTTCCTTATTAGTGGGTAGATAATCTTGATCCCCCATATCATTTTCTTCTTCTTTTGTGGCCTTATCTTTCCACCCTACTGCAAACTTCATTTCTGTAGTCTCCTCTTGACTGATCTGATGCTCAGTCTCCTCCACCGACATGTTGGCTTCTTTTGTCAACTCCTCTTGCATTGGTTCAATTCCAACTTCTTCAAGCTTCTCCTCTAGCTGGTATTCTCCTCCATATGCCTCCAACTTGACCTGTCGGATGTGCAAGATTTGCACCATTACTCTTCTCTATAGGGCTTCCAATTATGCATATATATTAGAAAGGTCTATGTTGTTTGTTTCTCTTTCTTCTTCAGGCTAAAGTGTTGCAGTCATCTCTGTTTCAACTTCCTGGCTGAAAAATTTGAGCCATTCTTTTGGATGCTTTTCTCCTTCTGCTAGGGTAGACATCAGTGTCTACTCCATTTATTCCTCTTCTCCTTGGGAAGCTTTTGATATCTTCTCCTTCATCATGATAGTCACCATTGGTTTTCCTTCTTCTACTGTTGCATCTGCAACACACACTCCGGCCTCAATTGGGCTATCTGGTAGGAATATCTGAATTCCCCCAATAATCAGAATACTCCATTGATCCTCCTCTTGGATGGTGAAAGTATTTAACTTCTCATCATATTCATTCACATGGTCTGAAAATCCACATGAATCTTCATCCATCAGCACTCCTTGCTGATATGAACTCTCAACGGAGTCCTTGACACTCTCAGACAATCTCATCTCTTTGCCCTTGCCCACCTGGCAATTTGGAACTTCTCTTTTGCTCACCTGGTAGGTTATGAGATCTTCATCTAATATCACCTCCTCCACATCACTGAGGTGTCTCTCAACTTCTGGATCACAGAAGTGAACCACTTCCTCTTCATCTCTAAGGCTTTCGACATAACTCATCCACCATTTTAACATTTCTTGTTGTCCTCTGGCCACCAATCTCTTGACTGGCCACATCACCTTCTTCTTCATGGGCCACTCATATACCCAATGCGCTTTTGCATCCTGATAAATTTTAAATGCAAGATTCTCCATCCTCGCTCTTACCTCAATGAGCTCCAAATCCATCTCTGGATTGTAACTCTTCTTGTGGCCTTCTCTTTGACCACGCTCATGGCCTTCAGTATCCATTTCCACCTCCTACCTTCCCTCCTGGAAAGCCTATGGATAACTCTACATATGTGAGCATCTCCATATTCTCTTACAACTCACCCGACTGTCTAAATTTTTGTTGTTGCACTCATGCAACAACATCCTCACAGAGAATCAGTACCCTGCTTTCTTCCTTTCACCCGTTATCTACATGAAAATTTTTGTTTCTGATACCACCTGATGTTATCATGTCATTTCCTTTCACCATCTTCTTGTCTGATGTCTGCAAATAAAATTTGGCTTTCTCCTCTTTCTCTTTCACCTGAATTCATCTCTGATACCAACTAATGTAGCCCCCTACCCTCCTAGGGTTTTGCGACCTCCCAGTCTCTGGATATTTCCTTTTCCTAATTCAAATCAACTCCTCGAGCTCCTGATCGAACCCAGATCAATTATGCACAGGTACCTTTTCCTCTTGTGTGTAGGTCCCGACAGACCCTCAGGATAATTTCCACGCGCTCCCAAAACACTAGTTTCATGCGTAAGCCCCTTCTTCATATGACCCTGGGTCGTGTCCTTGTGCTAATGCGCGATTGTGGGCATGGGTAAGAGTGGTTTGAAACCAACCCACTTTTCACCCCGCAATCCTCCTCGTGCTACAACGTATCCATTTGCGAATACCGTGGTTCCAATTGTGGCCCACTCTAGAATAATTATCTTTCACGCAAGTTATGGATCCACAATCCTTATCGTCCGTCGATCTCCTTCTTCTTGGCACTACCTCATGATCAATGGCTACTATCGAATATTATTTCCTACTATCTACGCATGATCTTAGATCAACAGGATCTGTTGCCACGTAGCTCCCCTCTAAATCAATGTTTGCTATTGATTAAGGATCTCCGACCTTCGAGAGTTTTTAATCTCAACCGTTGGCTTCCTCCATATGGAAATCTTCCAGAGTGGAAGATCTGTTGCCAGCTGTCTCCTTGAATCTACGACTAGGATCTCCTCTGTTAGTCTGGCCTTCGGGAATCTCGATTCTCAACCTCCACAAGATCCCTTTGCTAAGATCCTTCTTCGTATGTGACCTTGGAAGACATCCTCACATGACCATGTCACTTCCTGCTAAATCTCACGCACCTCCAATCCCTGCAATGTTGTGGGACCGTCGATCGCCCGATCTTGACGGTACCCTCGATTGATAGTTCAGATCTATCCTCCTGAAATATATGGACCAAATATGCTTCCTCTCGATCAATAGTCGACATCACTTCATGATTCTGAACTTCAATATTTTGAAGTCTCAAACCATCGCTACCTATGTATGGAAAAATTTTCAGAATGAAAGATCTTACGACACCTGTCCCTTTAAATATGCAGCCAGGATATCCTCTTCTAATTACACCTTTGAGACTTTCAAATCTCAAATCCTCACCACTGCTGACTGGATATCTTCCGGAGTGGAAGATCTGCTAACATGTATCCTCCCCAATCAACGGTTGTTCTCCCACTTCGGGACTTTGGCTTCCTCAACCAAATCGACGATCCTTCCGGTCCCTCCTTGATAAACGATCGAAATATTTTCTGGGTCCTTGAACCTTTCCTCCTTTTCTTTTCTCTGGAGTCCTAGATCTGGTGCCATGTGTCCACCATCACATCAACGACTCTCATCATTTCATATTTCTGGGCTTCGTAAATCTCAAATGTCAAACCTCACCTTCCTTTAATGACTTCTATTTGGAGGCTATAATCCACTGACACGTGTCCTCTTTATATCAACGGCTAAGGTTTACTTTGGGACTTTACCCTGATGATATCTATTTTCTCCACGTCTCCCCTGCATCTGACAGCTATAAATCACTCCAGAACTTTACCCGGAGTGCTTAGATATTCACCACGTCTTCTCTCCTAGTCCAACGACTCATTTTCACTTCGGGTGATTTGACGGCTCAGATATGCTTCATCCCTTCGGGCTTTGCAAATCTGAAATCTCAACTTAGAGGTTCAATACAATTTTCCCAGATCTCACAATCTGTTGACAAGTTTCCCCTCGCAAATCGACGACTCTCGGATTTTCAGCTATTCGCACTTCAGGAGTTTCAAGTCTCAAACTTGCCTCCTCTTGAACTCATGGTAGCTTACAATCCAAATTCTCTTGGCCGATCCGATGCCCGAGATTTCCTTTGGACGATCTAATGGCTCATATCTTCTTTGACTTATCGAATGGTATAGATTATACTTTGGCTCTCCATCTTTTCAGCCTTCGGCAATATCAATCCTCAAGCTTTGACCAGTCTCTCTATGTACACAAGGGTTAAAACCCGTGCACTTCACCTTGATCAAATGACTATTGATCCTCTGCACTGAGATCCAACGTTGGAGATCTTTTCTTCTTCTTTGTGCTTCCTTTGTTTGATGGACATTGATCTAACAATACAGACTCCTCCTTACAACCAAATATGATGTTTGTTGTCACTCTGTGCTCAGATCCAATGGGTGGGATCTGTTCTCTTCTCTTGCGCTATCCTTGTTCACTAGGCATTGATCCAATGGACCAAGATTCTCCATACATCCAATCTGATGGTTGTTGTTTCTCCTCCTCCTAAGCTTCCACCTTCTTCTACCTTGGAATATTTTGTCATCGTTCCAAGCATTTCGGCCTTTGAAATTTCTCCCATGAACCCATCCTCTGGGTCTCACTTGAGTGTTTGAAAACGCTATCCCTTATGAGCTTTAGGACTTGGGATAAGTCCATCACCCACACATTCCTCGTGTTATCCCTTCTGAGCTTGATCTCCTTGAATATTTCAATCTCCCACACACTCCTTGCATTTCTTGGATTTCGTCAAACTCAGATCCGAAGGATTTCTTGGAAAGAAATTCTTCTCGCCCTCCTGGTGCTCTCCTTACTCGATACACACCTTACAGAACTCTTCCTTATAGAGTGTTCATTAACTCTGTCTCTCTATGCCTTCTCTGTACATATTCCTCCTCTAAGGTATTCAGTAACCTTGAGGTTTCTCCTTGAGTCCTTATCACTCTGGTGCACCCTCCTGGCACGTTCTTTCCTGATTCCGTAGAGTTCATATGTGCATTACTTCCGCTGGCTACAGAACTTCAAATGTTCTGTTATGAACTCCTTGCACAACCTAAATAACACAAAACAATACTTCAAACTCAAGAAAATATAAAGAAATTTATCTACCGACTGCAGATGAAACCTATCATACATCTACATCACATTAACACACAAATAACATTCACAGAATACAAATAATTCATAAACACGTTGTGTGCAAGAAAAAATGATTTTCTTCATATTAAGATGAATGTTTGTTTACATATGTGTACACAAACTGGACTACAAGAGAGTCTTAGTTATTTCTCCTATTCTAACTCTATCCTGAGTTGTTCTTCTTCTAAGACCTCTCTACCCCGAGATCTCTCTTTCTCTATTCTCCTAACTCTCCTTGTGAAATCTGATACTAGATCTCTTTACAAAAGAAGGGCTCTGCGAGATTGTCCTATCTCACCTAACCTCCTCTATTACATTAACTAATATTTATTGCTAGATAATATTCAACACTCCATATCTGCAACCTCTTACAGTTCTTCACGACTTTATAAACAAGTTACATTTGTAAAATGTTGTTTACAAAATATCAACAACTTGATTTAATTTGGAGTTAATTTCTGATTTGAAATTATGTCATGCTGAGATGTCGCGTCCCTGCCTCTATGATTGCGTATTTTAATTTTGAAGGCGAAGCTCTTACATCACTAAACTTCCGAAATCTGAAGTTGCGATGTGATCTGGACCGTTGAATCAAGGAAGGTTGTGGACCACCGATCTGATGCGAGCAGATTAATGCAAGGAGTATGTGGGAACTTGAGATCCCCTAAGAACCAAGCTCAAAAGGGATAACACTTATCATAAGTGTTGACGAGATCTAAGAGTAGGACTCATAAGAGGAGAAAAGGTTTGAAACCTTTGAAGAGTGATAAATCTACCAAGTGGGATAAATCATAAGCTCGGAAGGAGGAGCGGTAGTGGTCATTGGATCATGGTGAAAAGGATAAAAAAATGTCAAATCTGAGGAAGGTGCACTAGTATTAACGTTTGCACGCACAAGAGAGAGAACCTGTCAATTTTTTAGACTCTAAGTTTTCAAAGACCGAAGAGTCAGAAATACGAAGTATTATCTCAGTCATCCTATTGCAGGAACAGATCTGAGCCATTAGATTGTTCAGGGTAAACTTCAAGCGTTGGATTGCCAAAGTGGATCTAAGTCATCAGATACTATGAGTCTGGGAGGGGGCAAGTTTGAAACTTGATATTCCTGAAGCACGGAGAGACAAAGGGCTAGAGCCAATCTGGACCGTTGGATCCAGGAGAAAACATTTTGATTGGTCGAAAGATACAGAGGAAGGTGAAGGTCAAAGTGTTGAAACACCTGAAGCCCGAAGAGTCGAAGAGTTGTGAGCCATCGATTGGCAAGGGTAAACTTGTCAATAGATAGAGATCTCTAGGAATATCGTAGTGGGGTTTCATTTTGAGAATGGATATTTTTGAACCCTGAAGGCCCGAAGACCCGAAGTAAACCTGGACCAACAGATCTAAGGGAGACATTGCATGAATCTATGAACTCTAGGTAAAGTCCAGAAGTGATTCATAGCCATTGGATTCAGAGGACACATGGCACAAATTTGTGAGCTCCGAGTGAAGACATTAATTAATCCTTGATTGTCAGATCAGGAGGACACACATAAGAGGATTGTAGCCTTCAGATAAAATTCATTGGGAAAAAGGTTTGAGATTTGAGATCTCAGAAATCTGAAACTCAAAGGAGATCTTCACCGTCGATCATGAAGAGGGTTGGAGAACCATTGATTTGGGTTGAATGGTCAAACACTTGAAGTGGAATCAATACCATTGATCGAGAAATATAGGTCTATTCAGATCATTTTCTCCTAAAGGTTGAAGTATAGAAGAAGCAGGGTTTGAGATTTCAAAACCTCGAAGTCTGAAATTGCAAAGGGATCATAATCGGTCATCTAGGAGGGACAGATTGGGTCTGTAGATTTGAGAGGTGTATATGCGAATCGTTGATTCAGACAATATTGTGAAGATCGCAAGCTCGAATATCCCATAGCATTGCGGGGACATGAGTTGCGTGAAGTTTAAAATATCGAGGGCGGGCCGCAATCCAAACTATGGTTTCGTCAGGAGGACATTTGGAGACTTGAGGAGGATTGTGGGCCCAAAATTAGTTTGACTCCAAATCGCTTGTGGTCACACCCGCAATCACATGTTCATATCCAAGGTCACATCTAAGGAGAGGCAAAGACAAAAGGGGATAACGCCAACTCTGAGACTTCGTTGAAGCACGAAGGAGAAGGTCACGGGTATCATAAGGCCTGCACCAGAGGCCAAAAGGGCATGTGTCTCATTTAGAGGTGAGAATATCATGGTCTCAAAGTCCCGTTGGATTTAGAATCAGAGAATTTTGAGCAAATGCTCGGGATGAGTCCCGAACTGAGTCCTAGACTTTCCAAATTAAAACACGTAGAGAGAAAGAGGATTTGTCCCTGTAAGGAGGATGGAATTTTTTTTTTTTTTTATTTTTTCCCCATCGTGGGTGTGTTACAAATTGGTATCAGAGCATGGCTACAACACTTGGAATTCTTGGGCTCATGTATGAGTCATGTAAGGAGA
>JASDQU010099823.1:182454-212348 GCA_032191745.1 Picea mariana
AAGAGGATTTGTCCCTGTAAGGAGGATGGAATTTTTTTATTTTTTTATTTTTTCCCCATCGTGGGTGTGTTACAAATTGGTATCAGAGCATGGCTACAACACTTGGAATTCTTGGGCTCATGTATGAGTCATGTAAGGAGATACTTTTATCTTCATTTACTCCTTGAAGAGAAGGATTGCAGATTAAACCTGTGATTTGGGAATTGTTGTTGAATTTCAGCAAAAGAATTTCTTTAGCCCTTGTCAAAGTGATGACTACTCTTACTAGAGTAGGGATATGCTAATTAACATTTATAATAATACTTGAATGTGGATAGCTGAAGGTGGTAGGGTTCTATCAAGGGCAGATGAAGCCCAAAGGATGGATGACCTGGTGTTCGTAACACTGCTTCTAAGCATGGGCAGTTGGAACTTCAGTTACTGATGATGGTGGATTATATAATGGTTAATACTTTTGTGGGCTTAAAGGAATCTCATAGGATCAGGTAGGATCCATGGAAGCTATATTTACTGCTTTATATTAAATCAGAGTATATAATTCCTCAGGAACAGAGAAAAGTGAGATGGGTAAAATCCTATGGACGTTGAGGCAAGAAGGTTTTCTTGCTAGACGTTGTTGCATAAAGAGGAAAGTGACTCTGGTGTGTTATTTCCATGAGAGAAGGAAACATCAATACGAGATATGACTTTGAGATTAGTCATGTAAGTGATTGAAATATCAAACTAAAGGGCACTAATGATGAAATTAAACTATCAAGCGAATGCATGAGGTAAAAAGGTGCAAGAGATGCACCTAGTTATACACGAATGTGTATACATGATCCTAAGGATGAATTGGAAGATCCTTGGGAGAAGGATCTAGAAGTATGATATGTCCATGTGTGTGAATGACATGGAAAAAGGTGCAAGAAATGAGCTTGCATGATGAATGTTTGAGTTGTGTGTGTATATGTTTGAGTGCATGGAATTAATGCATTGTGAATCTTCTTGACATGAAGCCTAGTATTATTACCATTTAGGAACGAATGATATTAAATGTGAAAGTGATGCAAATGTATGATGTAAGAGAATAAGTATACTAAAGGCCCAATATGGTTTCCCTGATGAGTGAAATGTGAGGCTAGCATATCACTTGCCAAGATTGAACAAATACCATGGATGCATGGTTGACTCCATTCTAAAGAGTCATGAAAGTTATGTTTTGAATGATAGCTTAAGGGGAATGTGTTTCATTCCCTCAAGAAATATTATTGTAAATATAAGAAAGAGTGTACAAGCAAGGATGCTCTATTGTCATAATAAGAGGCAATTGATTCTGCCTTGAAGGTCACATGAGAATGATGGTGAACAATAATGAGTTGAATGATTTTAAAATAGAGATGTAGGTGGGTTGTGAAATATACCTATGGCAGCTACACATAGGTTTATGATTATGAATATGGTTAAGCACATCATGGATGTAAGCTAACAAAACTAGAATAGGTGTGGATACATACTATGGATGCATGTTAGAAATGCATGTCTATATTCATTAAAGAATTCTTAGTGACAAGCTGAAGCTAATTCAAGGTTGAGGCCATCATAGATAGTGATGGATATGCAATGAGGAAGTTGCATGCTGAAGGATTTCCTGGTGAAGAAACTGTGTAAGGACTATGTCAGGAGAAGAGAGTCACCACCTTAGTAACTGTTGAGAAACTGAGAGTGAGCTACAAGCTTATATATATATATATATATATATATATATATATATATATATAAGAATCTTGTATTACATTTTGAAAGCATCATGTAATGAGTAGAAGACTAATGAATGAATAAAGGAGTATGTTTGATTGAATAGGCTTGGTTGAAGCCATGTTAAGAAAAGGCAGTGAGGTCCTTAGAGATAACTCAGCTGGGATGAAAAGTCCTAGGCGGTGTAGAAAGAACTGGAAGAACGGGTGATCCCCTAACTCCCTTATTTCTATGTGCTATGTTTCCTCTGGAATGACAAAGTTTATTTACTAATAAAAGTAAATGTATTGACACCATAGTGATGATAATTGTATTACTGCAGAAACAGTTGAGAACTGTTTGTATTGCATTCATGGAAACCATTGAGGATAATGTGATGAAGTGCATAAATATATGCTAGGGCATGTTGAAAAAACTTTATGGATTTGAATGTTATTATACATGTATTCTTATTTTACATTTTAACTAATGATGCATGTTGTGTATAGAAAGGAATTGGAATGGGTAAGGAAGATAGTTACCAATAATGGGAAACCTCAAGCAGAGGGTGACCATGGGCTACGGTCTAAATATTGTTGACAGGACTGTGAAAATCCCGCTAAAGCACTATTGATGAGGTAAAGATTAGAAAGAGGGTGCTAGAAGCCAAGAACAGTAGTATTCCATGGATACCCAAGTAGGGTATGATTTGGGAAGGAGAACCCGAATGTTGGAGGCATGAACCTCTAGCAGTGAAGGCCGATTGTATGATGGGGGAGCATCTAAGCCAAATGATCTCTGATTGACTCAAAAGGTCAAGAATATTTACTAAGAGATTGTAGAAATCTGTTTGATCAACTACAGATTGAGGTCATGAGGATCGCGAAGGAAAACCCTGATCGAATCAGATTAATCAAGAACCTAACATTGAAAGAAAACACGAGTCATTCATTGAAAGGAAAAAGATCTCAGTCGTCAGATCAATTTCAAGATCCACTAGAGTTAACAGGTCAAACGCCAATCATTCGATAAGATCGACGACCCGTAATCATTGCAGAGATTGGAAGGAGAATTAAACCGCAATCTAGTTGAGGTTCTGCAATCCCTTGCAACTATTGGATCTATGGGAAGATAGATATTCATTGTTGAATTGCAGACAAGACTTTTAGCCAGGATCATAGCACCTGGACACAGGAGCTGCAAGGATAGTGCCGAAATGAATAGAGTTGAGGTCACAGGTCTCGATCGCGTGGAGATAAAATCGACTCCATCTGAGCCAATTAGACTGTGGTTGTGGGGATTGGTTATGTAGGAATAAAGGTTCTCATAGTTAGCACGTTGCATGGAATGCATTGAGGGAATGCATGTCACATAAGAGGGAAGACAATGAATTTTCAGTAAGGAAGGAGGACCTTCCAATGTTTTACTTACATTATGAAAGCACTGAAGGAAAACAAATTTGGGTGGCCATGAGTGGTGACACCTTGGTTATTAATGGAGGATGAATTCTTAAAGGAATTCATGTGAAACTTTTGATTTTCTGGGGTACTCATTTGGGATCGTGATCGGCCTATGGAAGGAAGTATGGTCCTTCTATAACAATCAATGAGAATGAATAAACCATATGTTGAAAATATGGGCTAAGCTCCAACGCACCATGACCAAGTACTTGTCGTATAGTGTGGGAAACTTAAAATCAATGAAAAGGTGCATTGGGTATGAATGTGGCCATGAATGTTTCCACATTCATTAAGGTCAATTGATATCTGAATTACATTCTGAAAAAATTGGTAGGCTAAAATGATGCATAGGTAAGGGATGATGTATCCTTTTCCTTTGTATCCTTGAAAAGATGAAGATGACTTGGACTGTTAGTATGCTTGATTTTGAAAAGGTAATGTGCATGAAAAATAACAATTTCTTTGGCTGAGGAATGTTGAAATTGCAGGAATAAATTTTATCCAAATGGATATCGATGGCCACCCACCTTTTCCAACTGGCTCAAAACAGTTTTCTGGCAATTTACTATTTTTAGCGGTTTTTAGTTCTGGGGCCATTTTGAGGGCCTAAATGAAGGTTTTCCGGGATAGATATTCTCAATGATAGCCTAAGGCTTGATTGAGGCCCCAAAATGAATATTATCGACGATACCTTTCCAATGGGCTATCATACGCCTAAAACGGAGATCGTATGCAAACGTTACAACCCTGGGAAGTTAATGTACTAACTTACCCAAATGGGACCCACATGACTTTTGGCACTTCATCTCCTAGGATTAGGTTTTTTTATGTCTAGGGTTTTTGGCATTCCTGTTTATTATAAAAGGCCTTTAGAGCCTCATTTTAATGATCTTCTTGTGAATGAGTGCAGCTGTCACATCTCTTCTCAGAGATAAGCCACCACCATTCCAGCAAGCTTGTTTCCGCTGCAATTTATAGTTTCATCTTATTTCATTATTGAATAGAAAACTAGTTTTAATGTATCTTTGTTATTTTGTGTTAAGAATATGTTAATAATATGTATTCATTTTGTTCTACTCATAAAATCTGGATCAGTGGTATCAGAGCGGCCTGCTCCTTGTCATCTTAATGCATGTCCCCAACGAGGCCAGAGTACAAAGAGTTGGGTCTTGACATTTTTTCTCTTCAAGACAAAATCTCTCGCACGCCCAAGCGACCTCTCATGGCAGGAGAAAATAAAGATGATGGGATAGGAGATCCTTTCAAACTGTTGATTGAGGAATCCTCATAGAACAGAGGAATGAGATGATGGATAGTTTCGTGCAAATCCTTCGGCGGCTACCAACATGCGACGCATCTTGTTCGAGCGGAGGTGCCACCCCCTTCAAGGTACAAATAAACTTCGATATTCTTATATTTGAAGTTCATATAGATGCATATGCTATAGACAAGTGGTTGAATCTACTAGAAGGTTATTATTCTATCCATAACTTCTAGAATAGAGAAAATATTACTTTTGCGCTCCTCAAAGTCGTCCCCCATGTCAAATATTGGCGGGAAACGTTCTGTGAGAAAAAGGAAACAGAGTAACCCTCATTATTTAAAGTCACAACCACCTGGGATTCCTTCAGGGATGATATCAAGGGACAATACTACCCTGTCGGAAGTTATGATGACTTATATACCAAATGGCCCACATTGTGGCAAGAAAGAGACCAAGTAGTGCCAGATTTCACAAATATCTTCCATACCTTGTGCACCAATATGGGTATCAAAGATTCAAAGTGACATCTGGTGCTCAAGTATCACGGTGCTCTGCATAGATACATCCAGACCGAAATGGAATTTCTAGACATCTCATCCTTTGGCACGACCTGCCGATATGCCGTCAAAATTGAGCAGAAGCTCAAACAAAAGACGTGGTAATTTGGGCCTAGGAACCCCTCACAACAAAATCTAGGAAAGGGCTGCCCCAACCCACAAAACAAATTACAGAGAAAATATGGACAGTATCAGGATAACCAGTCCAAGCCCCAAGAAAAGAAGGACACTGGAAAGACAAAGAAAGATATCGGGAAGTGGTGCAACTTCCATAAGATCCCTTGGCATAACACTGTTGATTGTCGCTCAAAGCAATCATTGGTGGCTGAAGTGAAAGCCTCTTAATCAGATGCAGAGTCTGACTCTGAGCTAGAACCAGAAAGGGGAAGATGGATCATTGATGCGGAAACCAGTGCCACCGTTGCTACCACCAAGCTCTAGCCTGGTGAACCAGACGAGCCAAAAGAAGGAGAGTGCATTTTCCATTCGCAAATGTCGGTAAAAGGAACCCCACTACACTTCATCATTGATAGTGATATCCAGACGAACCTCATCTCTGCAGATGTCATCAAGTGGTTGGACCTGCCCACAATGCCTCACCCACAACCTTACACCATTGGATAGCTCCGCCAAGGAAGCGATCTCCGCGTCAGCTAACAGTGTCGACTGTCATACAACATCAAGCCCTTCAAAGATGAGGTATTGTGTGATGTTTCTCCTCTTGAATTTTGTGATGTTATTTTGGGCCAACCTTATTTATGGAAAAATCATGTTGCATATGAGTCTAGGCCTCGTAGTGTTATTATTACTTTGAACAGGAAATTGTACAGGATACCTGAGGCAGTCCCACCTAGTGTTATTTCCTTGATCTCTACTAAGAAATGCAGGAAGGTCATCTCTCAGATGGGGAAGTTTGTCTTCTTCATGATTTGCTCTCAGAATAAGTGAAATATCACAGCCACATCTAGGGTCTCTGCAGCTGACCTCTCCACATAGCAGAAGCAAGTAGATAAGGTCATGGAAGAATACTCGGATATCTTCTCCTCACCTACCGGGGTACCTCTACACTGCCAGGTCAAGCACCCCATCGATCTAACCCCCGGTGCACCACTTCCCAATGGGCCAGTCTATCGTCGCTCTCTATTAGAGAATGAGGATATCAAGTGAAAAATCTAAGAATTGCTCCACAAGGGGCACATCCGTCCCACATCATCACCTTGCGGGAGCCCAATCATGCTGGTACAAAAGAAAGATGGAACCTGGTGGCTCTGAATTGATTACCGGGCTCTGAATAAAATCACAGTTAGAAACTGATACCCAATTCCCTGAAACGACGACCTCCTTGATCAACTCACGGGGGCTAAATACTTCAGTAATATTGATCTGAAGTTTGGCTACCACCAGGTCCCAATAGAATAGATAGTTGTATGGAAGACCGCCTTCAAGTCAAAGGAAGGCCTTTTTGAATGGTTGGTCATGCCCTTTGGTTTTACAAATGCTCTGACCACTTTCATGAGGATGATGGATGATATCCTACAACCATTCACCAATAATTTTGTAGTGGTGTATCTAGATGACATTCTCATTTACAGCAAGACTTGGGCTGAACACTTGCAGCATATTTAGCAGGTTTTGCACACCCTGCGACAGCACAAGCTATACACCAACTTGGAAAAATGATCCTTTAGCATGGACAGGGTCCATTACCTGGGCTACATCATTGATCGACATGGTGTACATGTGGATCCAACCAAGATCCAAGTCATAGGTGATTGGCCAGCCCCAACCACACTCACTGAGCTTCGGAGCTTCTTGGGCCTTGCCAATTTCTACCGCAGGTTTGTGTTGGGATTCTCCCATATTGCATGGGCCCTCATCCAAATCACCAAGGGTGGTGGTAAGGAAAAATTTGCGTGGGACTGGTCCCAACAACAAGTGTTCGATGATTTGAAGCAATGATTATGCTCATCCCCAGTACTTTCACTACTAGACCTGCAACATCCCTTTGAGATTGAGACAAATGCTTCAGACTATATTGTGGGTGTGGTTCTCACTCAGAACGGCCATCCCGTGGCCTATCATAGTGAGACACTATCTGATGTTGTCCGTAAGTACCCTACTTATGAAAAATAAATGTACTCCATTGTGCAAGCCTACCGCCAGTGGAGACATTACATTGTTGGGAAAGAGACATTCATTCACACTGATCATAAGCCACTGCAGTTTATGTAGACACAAGGAAAATTGCAGAATGACTGCCATAAAAAATGGTCCACATACTTGCAACAATTCCACCTCAACATCAAGTATAAAACAAGAAGAACCAATCGCATCACTGATTGCCTCAATAGACCACCAGTCGTGACACTCACCATGGTGCTAGACCCTTACAGCCATGAGACATCTCGATGGCCCCAACTCTATGAGACAGACCCAGACTTCACCACCACCTACCAGATGTTGGGTGAAAACATCGTTGTTGATAATTTGTATCTTCAGGATGGGTTGTTGTGTCGTCTGAGCCATATCTATGTTCCATCAAGTGAGAGATAGAAGCTGATCTGGGAATCCCACTACAGTCAGTTGGTAAGACAATTTGGTGTCGAAAAGACAATGGCGATGCTACAAAAAAATTTCTACTGGTCGAAACTCCGACAAGAGGTCAACGAGTATATCAGATCTTGCACTGCCTGCGCTATTGCCAAACCAACCACTAAGGAACAGGGCATGTACACCCCTCTTCCTACTCCTGATAGGCCATGGGAATCCATCTCAATGGACTACATGTCGGGCCTCCCGTCCACAAAGTGGGGAAATGACTGTGCTTTTGTGGTTGTTGACCACTTTTCTAAGATGTCGATTTTGGTTGCCTATAAGAAGAGCATCACAGCAGAGGCCACTGCCAAGATATTATTTAAACAGTTCTGGGTAAATTTTGGACTCCCACAAACCATTGTCTCAGATAGGGATAGTCGATTTCTCAGCACATTCTGGTCGAGCCTCTGGTCACTGCTGGACACAAAGATAACTAAATCCATGGCCTTCCACCCCCAAACAAATGGCCAAACTGAGGTCGTAAATCGAATGTTTGTGCATATCCTTCGCATGTATAATTCAAAGCACCCTCGTACATGGGATGAGAACCTTCCCTATGTCTAGCATAGCTACAACCAAGCCCTGCATAGCTCAACCGACCACAACCCCTTTCAGGTGGGGTTGGGATTCCAACCATTGGGTCCCATAGATGTTGCACTTCCCCTTGCGATCAACTCGACCGACTCATATCCTATTCCAATTGAAGCTAACAAAGCCACCCGGTTCATTGAGCGGATTCAGAACATCCACCAACAGGTTTAGGATATCCTACAGAATTCCAATGACAAGTACAAACAGCGCCATGATCAACATCAAGTGCCACATAAGTTTCAGGTGGGAGACAAAGTTTGGTTGCACTTGAAGAAAGAACACCTTATAGGACCCCATCAGAACCTTCACCCACTCCGTTATGGGTCATCCACCATCACCAAGGCCATGGGGGATAATTATTTTGAGCTCAACATTCCTCGTTTCCTTGGCCTATACCCAGTGTTCAATGTGGATCTCCTTCGCCCTTATTTCCCACCATTATTGGACACCTAAGACGTAGAAGAATAGCTGACACCAACAGAGCTCAACCCTGAATGCATCCAACAGGCATCCGAGAATCAGATTGTGGACACATAGATCAAGGGAACTCGACAGCAAAGGATCCAACTTTATTGAGTCATGAAAGTAGGGCAGCTCCTGCACCAAGGCAAGTGGCTCACCCAGGGCCAAATTCAGAAGAAATTTCCTCATATGATGGGGGAACTCAATGCAATGGAGACCATTGATTCCTAAGGAGGTAGGATTGATCCATATGGATGTCATTGGCCACCCACCTTTTCCAACTGGCTCAAAAAAGTTTTCTGACAATTTTGGCAATTTACTACTTTTTAGCAGTTTTCACTTCAGGGGCCATTTTGAGGGCTTAAATGAAGGTTTTTCGGGATCAATATTATGAATGATATCCTACAATATGATTGAGGCCCCAAAATGAATTTCCTCGATGATACCTTTCCAATGGGCTATCATACGCCTAAAATGAAGATCGTATGCAAAAGTTACGACCCCGGGAAGTTAATGTACTAACTTACCCAAATGGGGCCCACATGACTTTTGGTGCTTCATATCCTAGGGTTAGGTTTTTGGATGTCTAGGGTTTTTTGCATTCCTATTTATTGTAAAATTCCTTCAGAGCCTCATTTTAATGATCTTCTTGCAAATGAGCACAGCGTCACATCCCTTCTCAGAGATAAGCCACCACTATTCCAGCAAGCTTGTTTCCGCTGCATTTTACAGTTTCAGCTTATTTCATTACTGAATAGAAAACCAATTTTATTTTATCTCAGTTATTTTGTGTTAAGAATCTATTAATAATCTATATTCATGTCATTTTTCTCATAAAATCTGGATCAAAATGGGTCTTGGATATGGAAGTATTGTAAGCCCCTAAGGAAGACCAATTGCCTACTGAGTCGAACTGCAAGGAATGATATTTCCTTTTTGAGAAAGTGAATTTGATTATTAGTATGCACAATTATGAAATTGTTTGTGATGATGTTATAAAGATACAGTAAAATGCATGTGCATGGAAACTAACAATTGCTTGGCTAATTGAAGTTGAAAGTGCAGGAAGCAAAGGAGCCTTGAATATGGCAGTGTTTTAAGCCATAAGGAAGACCAATTGCCTACTAAGTCAAACTGTTGTGGGAAGGAAAGTCCCATAATTATGAATTTGGTTCCCGTGCAGAACAAATATGAAAACAAATATGGGAACAAAATGTGGAATTTGGATATCTGTGTGTCACATATTTACAAGAAAATTTTGAATTTAAAATTTATGATGATTTCACGTGAATTTTTATATGAGTGTGATATGGGTGAGAAAGAGTATAATCCAATCACATGAAATAAATACTGACTCAGGAGAAGGAGAGTAACCTTTTTCCCTAACTTTAGTTGATCTCGAAGGCTGTTAAGCTGTAAAACCATGAAAAATGGCTATTGTTGAGCCATGAGAACCCCTTGGTAAGCCATGATCGCCTAGAATATATTGTGTTGAGGTAACACCAGCTAGAGTGAGGCCTCAGCAGAGAAATTCTAAGGGGTAGAGAAAATCTAAGGGATGCCTCGACTGTAAGACTCGATAGAGTCTCTGGAATTATTCTTGTGTGAGAAAACCTTGGGAAGGCAAGATGGATCACACGAGGGACTGTATGGCAGTGAAGGGGATGCCTGAGCCTGCGTCTAGAGGGTGAGTGACCACAAGGAAGAGGATACCTTAATAGTTATTTTAAAATATTGTGATCATGCACATGGTGTGTAGTTCTTCCTGTGCAAGAAAACCTTGGCAAGGCAAGATGGATCACTCGAGGGACTATATAGCAGAGAAGGGGATGCCTGAACCTGGGCCTGGAGGGTGAGTGACCACAAGGAAGATTAAATATCAATAGTTATTGTAAACTATTGATTAGGATAATGCACCCAATGGGTACATCAAGGAAAAACAATGAGCCTAGATAAAAAAAACAACCATGTCGATACAAATCCACAAACTGTGCAAATAATTATTGTGCTAAGATTATGAAAATTTTCCTAGAAATTTTTATGCAATGTTTTCACATAAGAATATGATTAAAATGCTTGATTGTCCAAGAATTACTGAAAGCAGGTGAAAAATATTAAGGGTTTGAAAAGGGACCTGACCGAGAGAGAAAGATCAATATTTCTGAAACAGCTGAATGAGAAAGGCATGACAGGTGTTTTTGAGGAAGAACATTGAGGACGGTGTTCCTTTAAGGGGGAGGGAATTGTAATATCCTTATTTCTCCCAATTTGTAATTAATCATAAAATAGGAATTACCATGCTAAGGCATGTGGACAATGTAAATGTATTATTGTTTGAGTTTCCAATAACTGATTGTGGGGGTGAAGCCTTGAAAGTACTGGCCATGATATCACTAGAGGAAGAATGTGAAAACTATACGAGAGGGTTCATTATATCAAATAACCCCAAATTTCCCTTGATAAGGATGATAAAACTCCTTCAGATTCTAGGGAGAGAAATCAGTTAATGAAGAAAGGACCAGTTGTTGAATTATCAACCACCCCCATGAATGGGAGCATGGTCTAGCTGCAGAATGTCAGCTCGAAGTACCATAGATACCTACAGACTCGAGATTCCTTCTGAGAGAAGGAACATGATGGGTCGGGAACCTTCCAAAAGAAGGAAGGTAAGATAGATACACATGGACAACCAGAGAGGAGACACGAGAGGAGAGTGCAAGATCGTAAGGGAGATGGGCGGAGCTCTCCAGGGGATAATGAATAGAAGGCCATAAGCTTGATGTTGAGAGAGCATCTGATAAACCTCGTTGAGGCCATAACAGAGAGAAATCTCTGAAAGTTGCAGAGAATAGAACCTGAGCAGAAATTGAACAAAGAAAGAATCCTTGAGAACTGATAGAGTTCCCTGCTGATATCATGGCTTGGCACGTGGGTGGCCAGAGTGCTAAGAATGAATTCCTCTGAGCCTATGGTAGGGTGGAAGGACAAACACCCACAATATTTTAGTTGGCTACCACCTATAATAGATAAGTAATTGCATATCTTGTGTATTTAAGTGGTACTGTGAGTTAAAGTTGGATATCCTATGAATGTTGCAGGGATGGTTATGTTTGCTTCATGATTTATACTGTATTTCCTTCTTTTGTATATACTTGAATGTGAAATTAGGAAAGTAGGGAATCATATGGATAGAACATGTTTTATACTCATAATTTCTTGCGTCCTGTGATGGATTAAGCTCGAGTCACAAATTGTATGTCCGTCGACCTTGGACATAGTTTCATGAATGCATGTCGACCCTCCTAGTCATTCTGAGTCCCTTGAAGGACAGAGTCAGTTATTCAGGAGAGGTAGTGAAGATATGAACAGGCTCCCTGCGAGGCAAGCAGAAACCGAGAACCACTTAAGTTCTAGACTTGAAAAATGAGCGCAAGGGGTACCTAGAAATTCTTCTAAGTGTTCAGTCCAGTAGAAAGAGTGTAACGCCCTTAGGTCCTTCATAACTGACGAAAATCAAGAGGTATAGTGAGATTCAAGTATTAGAAGGGAATATCCTTTCGATTGGAAGATGAACGAATGAGATCCATTCAAGAGAATATAAGGTCTATCACGACCGTTAGATTTGAAGAAGGATCACAGACGCTAATGCCTCGATTCCTTCAGTCTTCACAAGTTCGACGAATGTTGATAATCATTGTGAAGGGGACAAATTCTCTAAAATTTGAAACCTGTAGTCATGATGTGATCTAGACCGTAGATCCAAGGATCTGTCGAGACACTCCTTAACTGTCGGATTGGAAATATTGGAGTCCTCACATCAGGAGAATCGCATGTTGGCGTAACTAAACTTTCGAAATCCAAAGCTACGATGTGATCTAGACCGTTGGATCAAGGAAGTTCATGGACCATCGATCTGACATGAGAAAATTAACGCAAGGAGTATGTAGGAACTCAAGATCCCCTAAGAACCAAGCTCATAAGGGATAGCACTTATCATAAGTGTTGATGATATCCAAGAGTAGGACTCATAGGATGAGAAAAGGTTTGAAACCTTTGAAGACTAATAAATCTACCAAGCAGGAGAAATTAGAATCTCAGAAGGAGGAGAGACAATTGTCGTTGGATCACAGTGAAAAGGATCGACAGTCGTCAGATATGAGGAAGGTGCACAAGTCTTAACATTCTCACACACAGGAGAGAGAACCTATTAAGGTTTGAGACTCAAAGTTTCTGAAGCCTGAAGAGATAGAAACCTGAAGTAGGATCTCAGTCATCCAATCGCAGGAACAGATCTGAGTCGTCAGATTGTTTGGGATAAACTTCAAGCATCAGATCTCCAAAGTGGATCTGATATGTTAGATACCATGAGTCTGGGAGGGGGGCAAGTTTGAAACTTGATATTCCCGAAGCATGGAGAGTCGAAGGGCCAGAGCCAATCTGAACCATTGGATCCAAAATAACACATGTTGATAGGTCGTAAGATCTAGAGGAAGGTGAAGATCGAAGTGTTGAAACCCCCGAAGCTCGAAGAGCTAAATAACCATGAGCCATCGGTTGGAAAGGGAACACTTGTCAACAAATTGAGAGATTCGAGAATATTGTAGTGGGGTTTTAGTTTGAGAACTGAGATTGTAGAACCCTGAAGACCCAAATTGAACCTGGACTGACAGATCTAAGGGAGACATGGCGTGAATCTGTGAACTCTGGGTAAAGTCTTGAAGTGATTCATAGTCGTTGGATTTGGAGGACACGTGGCGCAAATCTATGAGATATGGGTGAAGACCCAAAGTAATCCTCGATCATTATATCAGGAGGACACACATCATAGGAATGTATCCTTCGGATAAAATTCATTGGGAAAAAAGGTTTGAGATTTGAGATCTCAAAAGTCTGAAACCCGAAGAAGATCTCGATCGTCGATCGTGAAGAGGGTTGGAGGACCGTTGATTTGGGTTCAATGGTCAAAAACTTGAAGTGGAAGAAATACCATTGATCATGTAGGACAGGTGTCTACAGATCGTTTTCTCCAGAAGGTTGAAGTATGGAAGAAGCAGGCTTTGAGATTTCAAAACATTGAAGTCCATAATTGCGAAGAGATCACAGTCGTTGATCTAGGAGGGACATATTGGGTCCGTAGATTTGAGAGGTGCAGATATGAACCGTCGATTTAGACAGTATCATCAATATCATGAGATCGACTAGCCTGTAGCATTTTAGGGACAGGATTTGTGCAAAGTTTAAAATATCGAGGGCGGGCCGCAATCCAAACAGTGGTTTCGTTAAGAGAACACGTGGAGACTTGAGGAGGATTGTGGGCCCAAAAGTAGTTTGACTCCAAACTGCTTATGGTCGCACCTACAATCACGTGGTCATCACCAAGGTCACATCTGAGGAGAGGCCAAGAGAAAATGGGCTAACTCCAACTTCGAGACTTCACTGAAGCACGAAGGAGAAGGTCACAGGTATCATAAGACCTACACCAGAGGCCGAAAGGGCATGTGTCTAATTTAGAGGCGAGACTATCATGGTCTCAAAATATCATTTGATTTAGAATCGGAGAATATTGACAGGAGTCTTGGGCTGAGTCCCAGACTTTCCAAATTAGAACCCGTAGAGAGAAAGAGGATTTTTTCCTGTAAGGAGGATGAAATTTTTTTATTTTTTTATTTTTGCCCCATCGTGGGTGTGTTACACTTTGTGAAAGGATTTTCACAATTGGTTGCACCATTGACAGACCTCACCAATAAGGGAGAATATTGATGGTTAGAGGACGCACATTTAGCATTCGACATAATGAATAAGGTGATGATCACTTGACCATTATTAGCACTCCCATATTTCACACAACTTTTTTCCTGGAGTGCAAAACATACGGCAAAGGGATAGGAGCAATAATTATGTAGAATCAACACCCGATAGCTTTCAAGAGTAGGAATTTAAGGGATTTTAAGAAGATCTATCCAATCTATGATAAGGATATGTTGGCCATCATGCATGCATTGGAAAAATTCAAACAACACTTGGTAGGAGGACACTTCATGGTGAGGATTGACCAAAATAGCTTGTGATACTTCTTGGAGTAGCGGGACCTAAATGAGAGGCAACAGAAATGGGTGAGTAAGGTGTAGACATATGATTTTGACATTGAGGATTTATCTAGAATACCCATAGCCTTCTCCATGTCAGAGATCTCAATAGACTCGAAGTCCATTCTCTTGGTGGAATACTCCAAGAATACCTTCTCTTGTTAGCTGATGGAGGGAAGTATTCAAGATGATAGGTATAGGTTAGTGTAGTGGATGACATCATCTACTACAAATACAATATCTATATTTTCCCTGAGTCCACACTTAAGGATAATATTTTGAGGGCAGTACATGATGGACCATTGGAAAGGCACTAGGGGTACTCGAAGAGATATAGGAAAGTAAGGGAGAGATTCTCATGGAAGGGTCTCAAGGAGGACATACTTCATCATGTGAGGGAGTGCATGAATTTCTAGTAGAATAAGTCAATGTTCACTGTTATAACCCTAAATTGCACCTGACATGCATACCTGTCATCAGGCCATCTAACTTGTTATCTTTACCAAGCCATTATTGAACAACTCTTCTAAAAACCATCATTTTGAAGGTGTATGTGCCCTGCACCATTATTTCCCATGTACACAGACCTTCTGAGCCACTACAGCCTGCGTACACTCACAGAATATCGCGAAATGTGGAAATTTGCATAGGATTCTAGTTTTTGGGACGTTACTTAACCGTTTGACTTCCCATAGCCAGTCACCCCAACCGTTACTATCCCTTTTGGCCTATAAAAGAAGGGTTTGGGGTCCCATTGCAAAGGGAAGCATGAGAGAAAAGAAACTCTGCCCATTTTATCAATCCCCGTTTGCCCTAATTGTAAGGCCCTTACCATTTCCATAAGAGAGAATTGAAGAGGAAAACAAGACATGGAAGTAGTTGGTGCATGGTGACGAGGAGCCTAGGACCAAGTTCATGGAGCAGTTTTGGTCTCATGTTGTAAGCAAATTTTGTGAGATTAATATAAAGAAGTGGTTTTTTATATTAATCTCACAAAAGTCGCTTACAACATGAGACCGACACTACTCCTTGAACCTGGTCATGGGCTCATCTTCACCTTGCACCAACTGCTTCCATGTCTTCTTCTCCTCTTCAGTTCTCTCTTAGGGAAAGGGCAATTGATAAAATGGGCAGATTTTCTTTTCTCTCATGCATCCCTTTGCAATGGGACCCCGACCCCTTCTTTTATAGTCCAAAAGGGACAGTAACGGTTGGGGTGACTGGTTATGGGTAGTCAAATGGTTAAGTAATGGCCCAAAAACCAGAATCCTATGCAAATTTACACATTTCACGATATTTTGTGAGTGTACGCGGGTTGTAGTGTCTTAGCAGGCGTGTGTACACAGGCAGTAATGGTGCAGGGCATGTACACCTTCAAAATGATGGTTTTTAGAAGAGTTGTTCAATAATGGCTTGGTAAAGATAGCAAGTTATATGGCCTGATGCTAGGTATGCATGTCAGGTGAAATTTAGGGTTATAACATTCACACATCTTGCAGGACTGCTTCATCCATTGTCGATTCTAAAGCATAAGTGGTCTAGCATTTCAATGGACTTCATCAAAGGATTACCAAAGGTGCAGAGCACGGACTATATCTACATAGTAGTGGACATATTGACTAAATATGTGCACCTCTTTGTTATTCCTACAGAGTATAGCACATCTCAAGTAGTATATCTATTCTTTAGGGAGGTGTTCAAAATCCATGGTCTTCCGAGGTGCATAGACATTGATCAGGATAGCAGGTTTCTCAGATTATTTTGGCAGGAGTTGTTCAGGTTATCTAAAATAGAGTTGACACCTAGCACTATCCATCACCCCCAAACATATGGGAAGGCCAATATAGTAAACAAATGGATCAAGGGGCACCTGAGTAACTATGTGTCAGAGAAGCATTGAGAATGGATAAAGTGCTTAAATATCGAGGAGCATTGCTACAATACCACTCATCGTATTTCCATCGGTTTGAGCCCCTTCACGGAATTGTATGCCTATGACACTCCATATTTTGTGGATTTTGAATTTGGGGAGAGTCGAGCTCCCATGGAAAAACACTGGTTGAAGGAAAGCCAAGACATATTGAGAGTCCTGAAGGAAAATTTGCAAGATTCTCAGAATCAACAGAAGATGTATGCCGATAGGAATAGGGTAGAGCAAAAATTTGAGGTTGGAGTTCTAGTATTTCTCATGCTATAGCCTTACAAATAGTCATCATTCAAGAAGATTCATGCAGATAATTTGAAGCCTCATTTTTATTGACCCTGCAGAGTATTCAAGAGAGTTGGGGAAGTAGCATATGAGTTGGAGCTACTAGAGCGTAGTAGGATCCACACACAATCCATGTATCCTACCTCAAGAAGGCATCGGGACAACAAGTCAGTGCTTTGGTATATATTCCTCGACTCGATGAGGAAGGACAGTTGTTGCACACTCCCAAGAAGATTTTTGATGCCATGTAATCGAGACTAAAGAACAAGTTCATTCAAGAATAATTGGTTGTATGGAGAGGATTGCCTGCAGAAGATGTTACCTAGGAATGAGAGAAGATATTACATCATCTTGATCTGGAGTTGCTTGAGGACAAGCAATCTTGGGAAGGGATTCATGTAATGTCCCCTTCCAATTCAAGAAGGATGACTCAATATCCTATATGACTCATGTAGGCTATGGTCAATAAGAAACATGGAGTCAAGGAGATTTATTTGGTGTCATTGGGTTAAAAGAATGACAAATTTGAAAAGTGAAATTAAATAAAATAAAAAATATATTTAATTGAAATTGGAGGGAAAAATAAAGTAAGGGTTTGATTTGGTTAAAAAGATGAAATATCTAGAAGGCCCAAGGAAGGATAAATAGAAGGGTAACCCTTCTATTTGGAATTATGATTTGATATCTTATTGGCTTTCTCTTGTAGCCAGTTTTTTCGTTGGGGTTTTGGGAAAAACCCTTCCACTGCAGGCTTATTTTCAGTGGTGCAATCTCAACCCTAGCTATACAAAGACGAGAATTAATCTGGAGTTCTCATTGAAGTTCATTGTTGTGATTGGTTTCTTGTTGGAGAGATTTGGGAGGCATATAGGCTTGCACAAGGTGTTTGCGGCGAGTTTCAAGAGGAGGTCGAGCATCCGATCTATAGGTTCTAGAGGGTTTTTTGTGCATTTGTAGGAGGAGACACCCCCATGGGTTGATCTAGGGTTGTCCTGCGAGGCCCCACTAGACGCCTTGTAGTCGTCCCACACAGACCTCTTCAAATTGGGGTTGTAGCAGTTTTTTAGATCGAGTTTGCAAGGGGTTGAGGACAAGATTGGAAGGTCACTTGCAGAGTGGGTAATAATGGATCAAAGTAGTGTCAGGCTCAATGATCTTGGGATAGTGGATTGGCATCATTCTAGGTTTTCCTGTGTTGTTTCTGTATTAGATTGTGTAGCTTCCTTGAAGCCATTAGATTTTTGTTGCTTATGAGTATTCTGCAGTTAATATAGCCATTAGATATCATTATACTAGTTTTTTGAGTTTCCATCCATAATAATATGCCATGTTATTTTCTCTATTTTCTGTGTAATGGATGTGTGTTATATGTTTGAAAACATTCCTCATTGAACAAACTATTTGTAATAATTTAACAACACATTCACATAAGAAGGAACAACAAATTTGGATTAGAAAACACAATTTCCCATCCTAGCCTGGTTGGGGACATTACAACCATAGATGGTGTAAAAGGGTGTGGTAAGGCACAAAAATGTGCATACTTTGAGAGTCGATCTACCACTACCATGATGACTGACTTGTTTCCCGCTTTTGGAAGGCCCACTATAAAATCCATGGAGATGTTAGCCCAAAGATAAGATGGAATGGGTAACGATTGTAGAGCTCTTAGGTTCTTGACAGTTTCACCTTTATTTCATTGGAAAATATCACATTCAATGATAAAGGTTAATATGTCCTTCTTCATTCCTTCCCAGAAAAAAGAACGGTGAACACGAGCATATGTCTTGTGGAATCTTGAGTGACCAATGATAGCAGATGAATGAAACTCAATTAAGATCATGGGTTTGAGTGTCGAATTTGGATATAGAACCAATCACTTCTTATATCATAGGATATTGTATTTATAATTGTAGCATGTGGGTGTGTTAGGGTCCTACTAAAGTCACTGAATTGCCTATGATATTTTAGGTTGGGTTACCCATTCTTGTTGAACTTCCTCAATCCAAGTAGGAACTAGCAATGATAAGGAAAAGATGAAACCTTCATCCTCATATTGTCCTGACAATGCATCTTCCACTACATTTTATTTTCCTTTTTTATATATGATCTCATAATCATAACCCACCTTTTTATTCGACCACTTGTTTTGTTACGGAGAGGATAACCTCTTCTCTAGTAAATAATTCAAATTATGGTGATCAGTTTTGATATGAAAATGACATCCCAATAGATATGGTCACCAAGTGTGCACATCATGGAGAATGGCCATCATTTCCTTTTCATATATATTTTTTCTCAAATTGCTTCCACTCAAATCTTGGCTAGTGAAATCAAGAGGTATACCTTCTTGCGTTAGAACCACACCAATACAAGTGCCTAAAGCATCAGATTCCAAAACAATTTTTTTGTTGAAATCAGAGGTTGCTAAGATGGGGGTAGTGCACATGTCCTACTTCAAATATGTGAAGGCCTACTCTATAGCAGGTGTCCAATGAAACACA
Organism: Picea mariana; assembly: GCA_032191745.1. NCBI lineage: Eukaryota > Viridiplantae > Streptophyta > Pinopsida > Pinales > Pinaceae > Picea > Picea mariana. The sequence continues at coordinate 201,899 of JASDQU010099823.1, forward strand.
TTATTCTTAAGAAGTTATGTCAATGGCTGGGAAATTTTTCCATAATGGTAGAAAAAAATCCCGTAATATCCTATGAGGCCTAAGAAACCCCGAATGTATTTCAAGTTCATGGGTTTCAACCAATCCTACATAGCTTGAATCTTTTTGGGGTCCACTCTTACTCCATCACAGCCCATAATGTGTTCCAACTATTCGACCTCGCTCACCCCAAAAGAGAACTTGGTCTTTTGACAAACAAGTGATTGTCCTATAACAATTGGAGTACTTTGTCCACATGGTGTAGATGGGTATTCCAAGTGTGGCTTCAAATGAGTATTTCGTTGAAGAAGACCAAAACAAAATTTTGAAGGTAGGGATTCAAGTGTTTATTCATGAGACTTTGGAAGTTATATGGGGCATTGCAAAGTCCAAAAGGCATTTCCAAGAATTCATAATGGCCCTCATGAGTTCGGAAAGCGGTCTTCAGAATATATGCTTCATTCATACGAATTCGGTGATAGCCTGAGTGAAGATATAATTTTGTGCAGAAACAGGCACCATGGAGTTCATTCAATTGATCATCAATGACATGAATGGGAAACTTATCCTAAATGGTCAATTTATTAAGGGCATGAAAATATGGACACATGTGCCAAGAACATTCTTTTTTAAGACCATCACAATAGGCGACGAATATGGGTTGGTACTTAGGAGAATTACACAAGCCTCCAACAATTCCTCCACTATTTTTCTATTTCATTTTTATGATAAAATGGATACCAGTAGGGGAGGACATTGGGGGGATGGTTTCCTAGAAGGAGAGGGATGCTGTGATCATGCTCACCCCTGGAGGGGCGTAATTTTTTGGGTTTCTTAAAGACCCTATGGTGCTTGTCCAAGACCAATTATAGATCAACATGTACTTTTTTAGATGAGTGATTGTATACCTAGATGGAATTAAGTTGAGAAATCACACCATGGTGGCTTTTCTTCGGGATTTTCTCCATCCGGTGAGAACTGATCATTTCTAGGGAGCTAGCTTGTAGGCCTTGGAGGGTATAGGTGTGAGCATATTGAGTAAATCTCATATATAACTCTTGATAATCCATGGTGATCAGTCTGAAGGTGTGAATCCATTCAACACCTAGGAAAATATCACAACCACCCATGGTAATGGAAAACATGTGAGTTTTCAAGTTGTAATCACCCATTTGGTGTTTGATATTCTCACAATGGCCCCCAAATTTCATCTTACGACCATTAGCTATGAGAATTTGAAAATTAGAAACTGTTCTAACAAACCAATTGATGTCCTCAATGACCCTGCAATGAGTAAAATTATGGGTTCTACTATTATCAATCAATACCATGACCAACCTTTGTTTGATGTAGCCCTTTCTTTTTAATGTATGTGGAGCATAACTACCTACAAGGGCATGGAGAGATATGACAGGTTCCTCCAGTTCCACAAGATGTGAAAATAGATATAGGATGGGGAAAATTGGATGGGTGTCCATGGAGTCTAGGGCCTTATCTGACAGTATGTCCTTGGAGGAAGTGGAAGTTGAACCATCAACCTGGAAGAAATTTTGTTCACAATATTTATGGCTTGGAAATAGAAATTTTCTTTCTTTCGAAGTTAAGCCATTTGAGTGGGAGGTAAATTTCATACCTTCAAAGTTTGGGTTGAAGCATGGGTAGCCCCTAGACAATGGCGGTTGGGAGCTACATAACGAAGGGGTCAAGCATGCAAAATGGTCTCAACCTCTAATGCTAATTTTAATGCCTGTAGCTAGGTAACAAGATGGTGCATGCTAACATGAGCCTGAATGGCATCCTTTAGGCCACCGAGGAAACATTCAAGATAGAAATAATCAGATAAGCCCGTAGTTCTAATATCCAACTATTCAAATGTGATAATGAAGTCTGCTAAAGATATTCGTTGTTTCATCTTGGTTAGCCATCCCAAAAAATAAGATTCCCTATCAAAACGGGCACAAACTGCTTTGTTGAACATGCTCCAATTTGGTTGTCTTGGATAGAATTTCTTATGACATTGCCACTATTTCCATATTTCTTGATCTAAGTATAGAACCCACACATGGATTTTTGGCATTCATGACCAAAAAAGTGTGGATTTCATGTTTCATGCATTCCAAGAAAAAAGAATGTTTGATCCTTTCATATGTTTTTTGAAAACATGAATGCCCTGTTGTTGGTGAAGTATGAAGTTCAGATAGAACAATGGATTTAAAGTGAGTATGTTTTCTTAAATGCAGGTGAACTTTGTAGAAAATCTCCTCATTGTGCCAAGAGTATCTCAAAGATGCATGTAGATCTTGTTGCAATTGTTGGATTAGTCTTAGACAATTTGGGGTCTTGTAACCATTCCTGGTGAACAGCCTTTAACTAATTAGATACAAGGAAGGAGAGTGAGAAGAGGTACCATTCTTCTTCATATTTCCTTGAAAGGGCATCAAAAACCACATTTTATTTCTCTTTCTTGTAAATTATCTCATAATCATAACGAAACATTTTGGTCAACCACTTTTATTGCTCCAGGGATGAAATTTATGTTCTTATAAATATTTGAGGCTACAATGATCTGTTTTAATTTGGAAGCACTGCCCAAAAAAGTAAGGATGTCATAGATCCACTACATGTACAATATCAGGCATTTCTTTTTTGTAGGTAGATTTTGCTAAGTGTCGCTCTAGTTGTTTTCTAGTGAAATCCAAAGGTTTGTTATCTTGCATGAGAACTACCCCATTTCCTTTCCCATAAGCATCACATTCCAGAACGAAAGTCTTGGTGAACATGGGAAATGCCAGAACATGATTCATTTACATAGCCTCTTTCAAGGTTTGAAAGGATTGATCAATTGTGGGAGTCCAACTAAAACAATTCTTTTTAAGGAGAGCAGTGAGGTGAGATGTATATTTTCCATAATTCTGAGAAAATTTGTGATAATATCCTGTTAAACCTAGGAAATTGTGCAAAACTTTTAAGTTTTAGGGAAAGAACAATCCTTCATAGCTTCTATTTTCTTAGGATCCACATGTACAACATCCTTTTCAACAATATGGCTCATGTACTCTATGTCAAAAGATCCAAAATCACACTTAGACTATTTGAGAAAGAGTTTGTGTTGGGACAGTAATTGGAAGACTTGATCCACATTAGCCAGACGTGTTTTCCAAGTTTTACTATAGATGAGGATATCATCAAAGAAAACTAAGACAAAATGATGAAAGAAAGGACGGAAGACATGATTCATAAGGCTTTGAAAAGTGGAAGATGCATTTGTTGGACAACTGAGAGGGGGGGCGTGAATCAGTTGTTACCGTGCTTAAACAATTATGCTTATTTTAAACTCTTTGCAGAGCACTTAATGACAATCACAATAATGCAGGGAGGTAAGCAATAGAACATTCGACATCAGTCACACATATGAAATATACAGAGACAGATATTTCCTAAGGAAACCCATAAAGGGTAAAAACCTCTTCTTCTTGGTATGATAAGTAATCTTTACATTCTGTACATTATCATATATATGAGCTCCAACTCATTGTGAGGCTACAACCTCTATTTTGCAAGCTGCAACTTGTTGAGAGCACCAACTAGAAGGAAGCACCAACTCCTTGTGTTTCTCTAGCACCCACTAGAAGGAAGCACCAACTCCCTGGTTTCTCTAGAACCCACTAGAAGGAAGAAACAACTCCCTAAGTGTTCCAACACCAACTAGATGGAAGCACCAACTTCCAGTCACACAAGCACCAACCTATAAAACAGAGAACAACAGCTCTCCCTTGCACCACCCTGCCACCCTGGTTTCTCTGGCTGCAACCAGATGGAAGATACAACTCCATGTGTTCAAACACCCACTTGAACCTATGAGGACAACAATCCTCCCTAGCACCTCCCTACCACCCTAGTATATCAAGTTTTCTTTATATCAATTTATCACAGTGATACAATATTTATCAATGGCTTACCGGTCTCATCACTGTTCTTCTACACTACTCTTCTCTACCTGCATCAGTGTCTTCCTGTACACTTTTTCTTGCGCTTTTTGTTCTTCTGCCTTTTATGCTCTCTGTGCCATGTCCATTCCATACACCATTCCTCTTCTCTGTATTTCAGCTGCTGCACACTGCCTCCTTCTACACGCCTGAATCACTCTCAACAACAACCCATCTCTTCTCTATATAGTGTTTTTATTCTGTCTGTGCATCTTATGCATCCTCTATTCGCAATGCTTCCCCATGATCTTCTCATGTCAAGTGCTCTACCTAATCATCATCACAACTCTTCAGCTTCTCTGGTGGTTAAACCCATGCGTTCATCCTCACTGAATGTTATGCCGAGATTCCTTAGCCTCTCCAGCAGTTGAGAGTCTTCGTCTTCTCTGTCACAGTCGAGCTCATTCCCTTTGTTGCAGTTCTGGGCTCCAACAGTCTTCCATATGTCAATAGTCTGTATGAACACCCTTCATTTCATTGCAAGATGCCTCGAGACCCTTCATCTTCTCTGGCGATCACCCTGAGGTCTCTTCGAGTCCTCTAGTAGAAACCATCAATGGTTTCTAGTAGCTATAATGTGAACCTTGAAATGGAGCCTAGCTATGCTAGCTCCTTCCACCGGCGGTGACCACTGGCTACATCGACATTTTGACATTCGACATTTCGGCATTCTTGTGATGAAGTGTCTTGACACTCCAAGTCACAATCCCCAAAATGGAGCTTGGTTGCACTAGCTCCTTGCTCCATCTTCTGCAAATGTGACCACTGGCTGTGACCATAGCCTTATTCAAAAACGTATTTCGCACTTTCATATTTCGAGGATTTTGTGATGAGTCGTCTCGACTCTCCATGTCACGAGCTCCGAAATAGAGCTTGGATTCTATAGCTCTGCTCTCCAGCTTTCGACAATGTGACCACAAGATATGACCACTCTCCAATCAAACAAGAACTTCGCTATCTAGATCAATGGTCCACGATCCGTGGTGATCGAATGGCTATCCTTTGCCCCAGGAATTTATCCTTTGAGACTTTGGGGAAGTGATGAAGCTAAAACTCCCGAAGAAAAACTCTCGGAGTGAGGTCACTCTTGCATCACTCGATGACGTGTCGTGACCTGAGTGGCTGCCACGTGTCACTCTGAATTGTGATTTAGAAACTTCACGGAACTTTTTCGTGCCTGATCAATGGTCCAGATCAAACCTCGATCCAATGGCTAGGATTTAATGGCCATGATCATTTCACAAATTCACGAGCCTTCGTTTTTCCTGATTCGGGATTTCGGCGTTTCGCATTTCGCAACTTCGAGACTCCTGTGATGAAGAGTCTCAACTCTTGACTCCTCCAACTCCTGGTATCTGAAACCTTTGTTGATGTGCCTGTTTCAGGATTTTGGCGTTTCACATTTCACAACTTTGGGACTCCTATGATGAAGAGTCTTGACTCTTGACTCCTCCAACTCCCGGTATATGAAACCTTTGTTGATGTGTCTGTTTCAAAATTTCAACGTTTCGCATTTCGCAACTTCAGGACTCCTATGATGAAGAGTCTCGACTCTTGATGCCTCCAACTCCCGGTATCTGAAACCTTTGTTGATGTGCCTATTTTGGGATTTCGACGTTTCACATTTTGCAACTTCGGGACTCGTGTGATGAAGAGTCTTGACTCTTGACTCCTCCAACTCCTGGTATCCGAAACCTTTGTTGATGTTCCTATTTTGGGATTTCGGCGTTTCGCATTTCACAATTTTTTTCCGTGAGTTTCTTCCTTGACTCCTAGAGTTTACGCTTCTAAATGGGATCCAACGATCACTTGTTGAACTTTTTGTTTCCATACCATTATCCCTGTGCTGTTGGTCGTGATCTTTCCCATCAATGACAAGCACACTCTTGCACTCTGCATTCACCTCTGCACTATCTCTTCTAGTCTTCATGAGCTTGCTCAGCTGCATCTTCCCAAAATACTTCTGGTGCCCGCCTGGCACATTATACCTGTACTCAAGCCATAATCGTTGATGTACTTGCCTTCAATGACAAGCATACGCTTCCTGTAAAACATGCCAACAATCTCCCCCTTTGGCATTGATGGCAACAAAGGCACCCAGAACTGTTCTTTTCTCCCCCTTTGACATCAATTTCAAAGAAAACACGCTCCCCCTGAGCTGTTGCAGTATTTTTCAGAGCTATCAGATATTCAATCAATACAAACTTCCCATAACAGGATGGACTCTCTTAGGTGTGAGACGGGATGACACCCAACTTCTGTCGGAGATATTCAAATGGTGTCTTGGCTAGGGGTTTAGTAAACATGTTTGCAATTTGTTCTGTGGTTGGAAGGTAATGGACCTAAACAATCTGATTGGTGACTTGTTCTCTTAGAAAATGGTATTTTGTGGGAATATGCTTAGTCTTGGAGTGGAATACAGGATTCTTGGACACACTGATGACACTAGTGTTATCACAATGAATTGGGATCGATGCAGTGTATTTTACCTCCAAGTCTGCAAGCGTCTGAATCATCCATAATACCTGAGTGCAACAGGTAGCAGCAGCAATGTACTATGCCTCTGTAGTTGATAAAGAAATGGAACCTTGGTTTTTACTCAACCATGCTACTAGAGAAACTCCTAAGAAGAATGCACCTCCACTTGAACTTTTCCTTTCATCCATGCAGTTATCCCAATCAGCATCTGAGTAGATTGATAATTGAAAATTCTGATTCTTAGGATACCATAGGCCACAGTTCATTGTTTCTTTCAAATATCTGAATAACCTTTTGATAGCTAGCAAGTGACATTGTTTAGGTGCATACTGATATCTTCCTACCATTCCAACAACATGTATTATGTCTAGGCGAGATGTTGTGATGTACAATAGGCTTCTTATCATTGACCTATATGAACTTTGATCAACATCAGGTGAGTCATCATCCTTGCTTAATTTGCATCCAGTAACCATAGGTGTGCTCACAGTTTTAGAATCTTCATTTTGAAACCTTTTCAACATTTCTCTTAGATATTTTTCTTGAGAAATGAACATCCCTTAAGACCTCTGAGTAATTTGCAAACCAAGAAAAAATGACAGTTCACCTATCATAGACATTTCAAACTCAAAATCCATGGCAGAAGCAAACCATTGAACCAATGAATCCTTATTACATCTGAAGATGATGTCATCTACATAGACCAACCTGATGAGAAAATCATTATCCTCTGTTTTGATATATAGATTGTTGTCAACTATGCCTCTCTTGAACCCTTTGTCTTTGAGATACGTATCCAGTCTTTGATACCAGGCACGAGGGGCGTGTTTTAACCCATATAAATATTTCTTTAGCTTTCATACTAAGTCAGGGTTATCAGACAATTTGAAACCTTCTGGTTGTTACATATAGACTTCTTCATTTAAATCTCCATTTAGAAAAGCTGACTTGACATCCATTTGATAGACTTTAAACCTTTTATGACAAGCATAGGCAAGAAATATTCTGATAGCTTCTAATCTTGCTACGGGTGCAAATGTTTCATCAAAATCCAGTCCTTCTATTTGAGCATAGCCTTTACAGGCCAATCTTGCTTTGTTCTCGACAAATTGTCCCTGCTCATTCAACTTATTCTTAAAGATCCATTTGGAACCAATTATATTTTTACCTTCAGGTCTATGAACCATCTCCCACGTATTGTTTTTCTCAATCTGATCAAGTTCATCATTCATTGCTTTAACCCAATGGTCATCTTTGCTAGCTTCATTGAAATTCTTGGGTTCTAGCATGGATATGAAAGCTATATGTGATTTTTCGGTGTTTTTGATTATCTTTCTCCTGGTTTGTACACCTTTATCTTTTCCACCAATTATCTGACTTGCAGGATGATTCTTTTGAGTGATTCTGGAGGAGAAATTTGAAGTTGTCTGTTGATTTGAGTCTGTCTGAGTATCTGTGTCTTCATCTGATTCAGAGTCTTCATTTTCTGATTCTTGGACCTATTCATCTTCAACTTTAGCTGTGTCCTCTGTAGAAGACTCATTATTGTACACCTCTCTTGCTGGGATTCCTTCATCAACTTTAATGTCAATACAGTCAACCATTTTATGCAGACTCTTATTATAGCATCTGTATCCTTTATTGTTTGTAGCATACCCTAAGAAGATACCTTCATCAGCCCTATCATCATATTTTCCAAGGTTCTCATCATTATTCTTTATGTAACATTTACTCCCAAATACTTTGAAGTGTTTGATTGAAGCAGGTCTCCCATACCACAGTTCATAAGCTGTCTTTTCACTTTGTGGTCTGAGGTGGGCTTTGTTAAGAGCATGGACTGTTGTGTGTATTTCTTCTACCCAGTAGGTTTGACTAATGTTCTTCTCATTCATCATTGACCTGGCCATTTGTTGCACTATTCTGTTTTTCCTCTCAACTACTCTATTTTGTTGTGGAGTTCTTGGGATTGTGTATTCTCTCTTGATCCCATGCTTATCACAGAATTCCTTGAAATCACTTGACATAAATTCTCCTCCTCTGTCTGATCTTACTGCCTTTAACCTCTTGCTAGTTTGATTCTCAGCTAAAGCCTTAAATTTTTTAAACTTCTCAAATGCTTCAACTTTTTCCTTGAGAAAGGCAACCCAAGTAATTCTGGAGTAATCATCAATAATTAGCATGAAGTAATTTTCTTTCCCTATGCCTTCCTGTCTTGACGGTCCACATAAATCTATATGAACTAGTTAGAGTGGTTTCTCTATTGAAGTAGAGCTCTTGGACTTAAACTATTTCCTGGTTAGCTTTCCTACTTGGCAGGGTTTACACATAGAATCTTGGGGCTTTGATATTCTCGGAAGATCTTTTATTGCCTCAAGATTTTAGAGCTTGAGTAAGTGGTCAAAGTTTAGCTGTCCAAGTCTCCTATGCCATAACCAGCTTTCATCATGTTTTCTTAGATGACACTCTTCTCTATCTTCTTTCAGCACATATACATTATTTTCTGTCCTTATGCCTTTGGCCACTACTTGTCCTGAGTTTACATATTTTATCTTACAGTCCTTGGATGTGAACACCACTTCACATCCTCTGTCACACATTTGACTTACACTGAGCAAATTATGTTTCAGCCCATCTACAAGCAGAACATCTTGGGATTTTCCTTTTCCATTACTTAAACTCACCATCCCTTTACCCTTTATTTTACCTAGAGCATCATGTCCAAAGGTTATGTTTCCTGATTTTCTTTCACTTAGAGATAGAAACTTACCTTTGTCTCCTGTCATATGTTTGGATCATACACTGTCTATATACTAAGGGTTCATTTGTCTTTGAGCTGACAACACTAATCCACACTTGTCACTTTCTTTCTTCTTCCAAACCTTGACATTTTTAGCAGGAATTCAAATCCGGTTCATAGTTCCTTAAGCGACAGTCAACAGATTTATGTCCATAGTTATGACAGATGTAACATTCTGGTTCATCGAATAAAGGATCATAACGATTGTTATGCTTAACCTGTGTCCTTTTCCCATCCATCAAGTGATTTGTAGTCTGTGGTGGTTTGTTACTTGGTTGTCACATTCTTTGTTGTGGCAGATATCTATACTTTGAATTTCTTGATTGCTCATAATTTAATTTTAAAGAACAGTTTACAGCTTTATGACCAAAGTTAGAACAAAAGAAACAATATCCATAGAAAAAACGTTGGTACCTAGAAAATGGTTGTCTTCTTTGAGAAGGTCGATTTCTTCTATGTTGATGATTTCTTTGAATAGAGAGTACATTATTTCTTTGATCCATAGTTTCAGTTCTGGTACCTCCTTCATTACTCCTCCTGGGCAGATAATTATCTTCTTTTGTTTCTGCAGGTTTTTTGTTGTCATAGATGGTAGATTTGACAAACTTGATGGGTTCTTTGTTGCCTGGCTGATCACTACTTGATCCCTCTTCATAACCCAAACCTGTTTTTAGCTTTGGGTTTCTTTGCTGATTCAGAATGGTGGCCAATTCTTCTAATGCTTCGATACTTGATAGATTCTGATGATACAAAGCTTGAAACTTCTCCAACTCTTTCCTGGTTTTCACTACTTCTTTTTCTAGAGATTCACATCTTGCCTTATTTTCTGATAACTGTTGTTTCAGATTGTCTTTGATTTTCTTTGCCTCTTCTAATTCCACTTTTAGTAGGGCAAAGTCTTCATCGGGCTGTTTACTGTCTTTCTCAAACTGTATCAGCAATTGTTTTTTCTTTCTGTTCTTAATTCTGAGTCTGTCAAATTCTTCCAAAGCACTAATTAATTCACCTTCCATATCCACCACAGCTTCTTCATCATCCATTTCATCTCCTGTGTGTTCATCATCAAAATCTCCCATAGCCATAAGCATAAAATCATTTAGTTTATCTTCAATAGAGGAGTCATTGTCTTCATCATCTGAAGGATCATCATCATTGTTTACACAAAGACTTT
>JASDQU010099823.1:212368-233784 GCA_032191745.1 Picea mariana
ACCCAATGGTCATCTTTGCTAGCTTCATTAAAATTCTTGGGTTCCAACATGGATATGAAAGCTATATGTGATTGTTCAGTGTTTTTGATTATCTTTCTCTTGGTTTGTACACCTTTGTCTTTTTCACCAATTATCTAACTTGCAGGATGATTCTTTTGAGTGATTCTGGAGGAGGAATTTGAAGTTGTCTGCTGATTTGAGTCTGTCTGAGTATCTGTGTCTTCATCTAATTCAGAGTCTTCATTTTCTGATTCTTGGACCTGTTCATCTTTAGCTTTAGTTGTGTCCTCTGTAGAAGACTCATTATTGTACACCTCTCTTGTTGGGATTCCTTCATCAACTTTTATGTCAATACAGTAAACCATTTTATGCAACCTCTTATTATAGCATCTGTATCATTTATTGTTTGTAGCATACCCTAAGAATATATCTTCATCAGCCCTATCATCATATTTGCCAAGGTTCTCATCATTATTCTTTATGTAACATTTACTCCCAAAGACTTTGAAGTGTTTGATTGAAGCAGGGCTCCCATACCACAATTCATAAGGTGTCTTGTCACTTTGTGGTCTGAGGTGGGATTTGTTAAGAACATGGACTGTTGTGTGTATTGCTTCTACATAGTAGGTTTGAACAATGTTCTTCTCATTCATCATTGACCTGGCCATTTGCTGCATTGTTCTGTTTTGCCTCTCAACTACTCCATTTTGTTGTGGAGTTCTTAGGATTGTGTATTCTCTCTTGATCCCATGCTTATCACAGAATTCCTTGAAATCACTTGACATAAATTCTCCTCCTCTGTCTGATCTTACTACCTTTAACCTCTTGCATGTTTGATTCTCAGTTAAAGCCTTTAACTTCTCAAATGCTTCATCTTTTTCCTTGAGAAAGGAAACCCAAGTAATTCTAGAGTAATCATCAATAATTAGCATGAAGTAGTTTTCTTTCTCTGTGCTTTCCTATCTTGATGGTCCACAGAAATCCATATGAACTAGTTGGAGTGGTTTCTCTGTTGAAGTAGAGCTTTTGGACTTAAACTATGTTTTGGTTAGCTTTCCTACTTGGCAGGGTTTACACATAGAATCTTGGGGCTTTGATATTCTCGAAAGATCTTTTACTGCCTCAATATTTTTGAGCTTGATTAAGTGGTCAAAGTTTAGATGTCCAAGTCTCCTATGCCATAACCAGATTTCATCATGTTTGCTTAGATGACACTCTTCTCTATCTTCTTTCAGCACATATACATTATTTTCTATCCTTTTGCCTTTGGCCACCACTTGTCCCGAGTTTATAGACTTTATCTTGCAGTCCTTGGACATGAACACCACTTCACATCCTCTGTCACACATTTGACTTACACTGAGAAGATTATGTTTCAGCCCATCTACAAGCAAAACATCTTGGGCTTTTGCTTTTCCATTACTTAAAATCACTATCCCTTTACCCTTTATTTTACTTGGAGCATCATTTCCAAAGGTTATGTTTCCTGGTTTGCTTTCACTTAGAGATAGAAACTTACCTTTGTATCCCGTCATATGTTTGGAGCATCCACTATCTATATACCAAGGGTTCATTTGTCTTTGAGCTGACAACACTAATCCACACTTGTCACTTTCTTTCTTCTTCCAAACCTTGATATTTTCAGCAGAGGAATTCAAATCTGGTTCATAGTTCCTTAAACGACAATCAACCGATTTATTTCCATAGTTATGAAAGATGTAACATTATGATTCGTCGAATAAAAGATCATAACGATTGTTATGCTTAACCTATGTCCTTTTCCCATCCATCAAGTGATTTGCAGTCTGTGGTGGTTTGTTACTTGGTTGTCTCATTCTTTGTTGTGGCAGATATCTATACCTTGAATGTCTTGATTTCTCATAATTTAATTTTAAAGAACAATTTACAGCTTTATGACCAAAGTTAGAACAAAAGAAACAATATCCATAGAAAAAACGTTGGTACCTGGAAAATGGTTGTCTTATTTGAGAAGGTTGATTTCTTCTATGTTGATGATTTCTTTGAACAGAGAGTACATTATTTCTCTGATCCATAGTTTTAGTTCTGGTACCTCTTTCATTACTCCTCCTGGGCAGATGATTATCTTCTTTTGTTTTTGCAGGTTTTTTGTTGTCATAGATGGTAGATTTGACAAACTTGATGGGTTCTTTGTTGCCTAGTTGATCACTACTTGATCCCTCTTCATAACCCATACCTATTTTCAGCTTTGGGTTTCTTTGTTGATTTAGAATGGTGGCCAATCCTTCTGATGCTTTGATACTTGACAGATTCTAGTGATACAAGGCTTGAAACTTCTCCAACTCTTTCCTGGTTTTCACTACTTTTTTCAGAGCTTCACATCTTGCCTTCTTTTCTGATAACTGTTGTTTCAGAATGTCTTCGATTTTCTTTGCCTCTTCTAATTCCACTTTTAGTAGGTCAAAGTCTTCATCAAGCTGTTTACTATTTTTCTCGAACTGTATCAGCATTTGTTTTTGCTTTCTGTTCTTAATTCTGAGTCTGTCAATTTCTTCCAAAGCACTGATTAATTCACCTTCCATATACACCACAACTTCTTCATCATCCATTTCACCTCCTGTGTGTTCATCATCAAAATCTCCCATAGCCATAATAATAAAATCATTTAGTTTATCTTCAATAGGGGAGTCATTGTCTTCATCATCTGAAGGATCATCATCATTGTTTACACAAAGACTTTTCTTCTTAAAATTATTCTCTTTAAAGAAATTTATGTGTTTGTGCTTCTCCTCATCATCACATCTCTAATCCTTTCTTTTGTGAGGACATTTATTTGCAAAATGACCTATCTTACCACAGTTGAAATATTTGAAAGGCAGTTTACCTTTGTATTTTCCTGATCCCTTCTGCAGTCTCTTCACAAATTTTTCTTCAATTTTATCAGGCTCAGAATCCTCATTCTTGTCTGCCTTAAATGATGCTTCTATGGAGGTGGGTTTATCTTTAACTATTCTCATTTCATATGCAGTCAATGTTCCTAGAAGTTGATCAAACTCCAAGGTTTTTAGATCATTAAGTTCTTCTATAGCAAAGACGTTCGAGTTGAACCTATCTGGTAGAGATCTCAAAATTTTCTGAACTAAAGAAGGTTCCTCAATTTTTTCACCAAGTGATTTCATTGCATTTACCAGTTCTTCAACTCTCAGAAAGTATTTTCCAACAGTTTCATCTTCTTTCATCTTCAGTTGTTCAAACTGTATTCTGTAGGTTTGAATCTTGGCGTCCTTTACCTTCTCATTACCTTCACAACTGCTAATGATTTTGTCCCACATTTCTTTGGCAGTTCCTAGGTGCATAGCTTTTACGAATTCTGCTTCTGCAAGCCCACTCAAGATAGCATTCATAACCTTAGCGTTGAAGCTAAATTCTAGCTTGTCATCCTTATTATCTAGTACAACTGGCTTTACATAACCAATATCTACCACATCCCAAACATTTGCACCTAAAGCCATTATGTAGGTTCTCATTCTAACTTTCCAGAAGGTAAAGTTTGTTCCATTGAACAAAGGGGCCTTATTGGCTGAATTTCCTTCATGGATTGACATGTTTAAGCTCTAGGATCTACCCTTAGATAAAAGGGGTCAGCTCTGATCCCAATTGTTGCACAACTAAGAGGGGGGGTGAATCAGTTGTTACCGTGCTTAAACAATTATGCTTATTTTAAACTCTTTGCAGAGCACTTAATGACAATCACAATAATGCAGGGAGGTAAGCAATAGAACATTCGACATCAGTCACACATATGAAATATACAGAGACAGATATTTCCTGAGGAAACCCATAAAGAGTAAAAACCTCTTCTTCTTGGTATGATAAGTAATCTTTACATTCTGTACATTATCATACATATGAGCTCCAACTCATTGTGAGGCTACAACCTCTGTTTTTCAAGCTGCAACTTGCTGAGAGCACCAACACTTTGTTTTCTCTAGCACCAACTAGAAGGAAGCACCAACTCCCTGTGTTTCTCTAGCACCCACTAGAAGGAATCACCAACTCCTTGGTTTCTCTAGCACCCACTAGAAGGAAGAAACAACTCCCTAAGTGTTCCAGCACCAACTTCTAGTCACACAGGCACCAACCTGTAAAGAAAAGAACAATAGTTCTCCCTTGCACCACCCTGCCACCTTGGTTTCTCTGGCTACAACCAGATGGAAGCTACAACTCCCTGTGTTCAAGCACCCACTTGAACCTCTAAGGACAATAGTCCTCCCTAGCACCTCCCTACCACCCTGGAATATCAAGTTTTCTTTATATCAATTTATCACAGTGATACAATATTTATCAATGGCTTACCGGTCTCATCATTGTTCTACTACACTGCTCTGCTCTACCTGCATTAGTGTCTTCCTACACACTTTGCCTTGCACTTTCTATTCTTCTTCCTTTTATGCTCTCTGCGCCATGTCCATTCAATGCACCATTCCTCTTCTCTGTATTTCAGATGTTGCACACTACCTCCTTCTACATGCCTGAATCACTCTCAATAGTAGCCCCCATCTCTTCTTTGTTCTGTGTATTTATACTATCTGTGCACCTTCTTCGTCCTCCATGCACAGTGCCTCTACATGCTCTTCAATGTGCCACGGTTCTGTTCATCGGGTTGTTCACTACCACTCCACTTTTTCTCTTCTTCGCTCGCTCAAGCATCAACACACTCTCTCTATTCTGCATGTTCTCCTCATGTTGAGTCCTCTTCCTGATCATCATGGAAATTCCTCAACTTTTCTAGCGGTTATGCCCATGCGTTCATCATCATTGGGTGTTATGCTGAGATTCCTTATCCTATCTAGCAGTCGAGACTCTTTGTCTTCTCTATCATAGTCGAGCTCATCCTCTCTATTGCAGTTACAGGCTTCAACACTCTTCCATCTGTCAATCGCCTCTATCAACAGTCTTCATTCCACTGGTAGATGCCTTGAGACACTTCAGATCCTCTGGCAATCACACTGAGGCCTCTTTGATTCCTCTGGCAGAAACCATCAGTGGTTTCTAGCAGTTACAGTGCGAACCTTGAAATGGAGCCTAGCTATGCTAGCCCCTTCCACTTACGTGACCACCGATGGTGACCACCGGCTACATCGACATTTCATTATTTCAGCATTTCGGCATTCTTGTGATGAAGTGTCTTGACACTCCAAGTCGCGATCCCCGAAATGGAGCTTGGTTGCACTAGCTCCTTCCTCCATATTCTGCAGATGTGACCACTGGCTGTGACCACAGCCTTATTCAAAAATGTATTTCGCACTTTCACATTTCGGGGATTTTGTGATGAGTCGTCTCGACTCTCCATGTCACGAGCTCCAAAATAGAGCTTGGATTCTATAGCTCTGCTCTCTAGCTCTCGACAATGTGACCACGAGATATGACCACTCTCCAATCAAACAAGCACTTTTCTCTTCAGATCAATGGTCCACGATCCATGGTGATCGGGCGACTATCCTCTGCCCTGGGACTTTAGCCTTCGAGACTTTGGGGGAGTGATGAAGATAAAACTCCCAAAGAAAAACTCCCGGAGTGAGGTCAATCGATGACGTGTCATGACCCGGGTGGCTGCCACATGTCACTTTGAATTGTGATTTAGAAACTTCATGGGCCTTCGTCGTGCCTGATCAACAGTCCAGATCAAATGTCGATCCAATGACTAGGATTCAACGGCTAGGATCATTTCACAAATTCACGAGCCTTCATTGTGCCTGATTCGGGATTTTGGCATTTTGCATTTCGCAACTTTGGGACTCTTGTGATGAAGAGTCTTGACTCTTGACTCCTCCAACTTCTGGTATCTGAAACCTTTGTTGATGTGCCTATTTTGGGATTTCGACGTTCCGCATTTCGCAACTTTGGGACTCCTGTGATGAAGAGTCTCGAATCTTGAATCCTCCAACTCTCGGTATCTGAAACCTTTGTTGATGTGCCTGTTTTGGGATTTTGGCGTTTCTCATTTTGCAACTTTGGGACTCCTGTGATGAAGAGTCTCGAATCTTGACTCCTCCAACTCTTGGTATCCGAAACCTTTGTTGATGTGCCTGTTTTGGGATTTCGGCGTTTCGCATTTCGCGACTTCGGGACTCCTGTAATGAAGAGTCTTGACTCTTGACTCCTCCAACTCCCGGTATCCAAAACCTTTGTTGATGTGTCTGTTTCGGGATTTCGACGTTTCGCATTTCGCAATTTTCTACCATGAGTTGCTTCCTTGACTCCTAGAGTTTACGCTTCTCAATGGGATCCAATGATCACTTGTTGAACTTTCCATTGCCATGCCATTATCCCTGCGCTGCTGGTCATGATCTTTGCCATCAATGAAAAGCACACTCTTTCACTCTGCGTGCACCTCTGCACTATCTCTTTTGGTCTTCATGAGCTTGCTCTGCTACGTCTTCCCAAAATACTTCTAGTGCCCGCCTGGCACATTATACCTGTACCCAAGCCATCATCGCTACTGTACTTGCCATCAATGAAAAGCATACGCTTCCTGTAAAACATGCCAACATATGAAACGTAGGTTGAATTGGACTCCTGACAACGTGTTACATCTATGGGTACCCCTCCTCTCTTATTTTCATTTCCCATAAAATTGTTTGTTGGAGGATCTTCGGATCTAGTGTTTTTCTCAGTGAGACATAGTGCAATTTTTGAACAAGGGGTCGATTTTGAAGAAAATTGTGTTTGGATATTGTGGGTAGCATAGTCATGTTAGCCTTGGCCAAATAGATGCATGGGAGCTTATAGAACTCAATTATGCTTCTCGGTTTGGATTTTATGCCCCTAGACCAAATTATCAACATGTCACTGAACGACTTGAGGTGGCAAGTTGCAACTCACCATAAAACTCTAATCGGGCCTCAGATGGATGAACTATTGGTTGGATTGGGATATTGACATCGGGTTACAGCTAGGGGTACCCCTCTGCTATGATTTTAAATTCCTGGAGAACTATTTGTTAGAGTATATATGGATCTAGGGTTTTACTCAGTGAAGCACAGTGTAATTTATGAACAAGGGGTTGATTTTGAAGAAAATTGTGTTTGGAAATTCTGGGTAGCATGGTCCCATGGGTCTTATCCAAGAAATCTTGTGGGAGCTTATGGAACTAAATTATGATACTCGGTTTGGATTTTATTCCCCCAAACCAAATTGTCAACATGTCACTGAATGGATTGAGGAGGTGAGTTGCAACTCGCCATAAAATTATAATAGGGCATCATATGGATGAACCACCAGTTGCATTGGACTCGGGGCATCGGGTTACAACTATGGGTGCCCCTCCACTATCATTTTATTTCCTAGAAAACTATTTTTTTGGGTATCTACGGAACTAAGGTTTTACTCAGTGAGGCATAGTGCAATTTCTGAACAAATGATTGGTTTTGAAGAACATTGTGTCGGGTGATTTTGTGTAGTGTTCTCTCATGGGCCTTGGCCAAATAGATATGTGGGATCTTATGGAACTTATTTATTCGGATCAGTTTGTATTTTATGGCCCCATACCAAATTGTCAACATGTACTTGAATGACTTGAGGCAAGTTGCAACTTGCCATAAAAATCTAAATTGGCCTTGGATGGATGAATCGTTAGTTGCATTGGACTTGGGGAATTGGGTTATAGCTAGGGGAACCCCTCCATTGTGATTTTATTTCCCAGAAAACCATTTGTTGGAGGATCTCCTGAAATAGGTTTTTCTCAGTGAGATACAATGAAATATCTAAACAAGGGGTCGATTTTGAAGAACACTGTGTCTGGTGGTTTTGGGTAGTGTGTTCATGTGATCCTTGGAAAAATAGACATGTGAGAGCTTATATAAATCAGTTATGCTACTTGGTTTGGATTTTATGCCCCAGACGAAATTGTCAACATGTCCCTGAATGGATTGATGTGGTGAGTTGCAACTTGCCATAAAACTCTAATCAGGCCTTGGATGAGAGAATGGTCAGTTGCAATGGAATCCTAACATCAGGTTGAAACTATGGGTACCCATCCATTGTTATTTTGTTGCTAGAAAAACCATTTTTTGTAGTATCTCTAGATCTAGGGTTTTTCTCAATGGGGCATAATGCAATTTCTGAACAAGGGGTTGATTTCGAAAAACATTGTGTCTAGTGATTGTGGGTAGAATGGTCACATGGGCCTCGGCCAAAAATATGTGTGGGAGATTTCAAAACTCAATTATGCCACTCGGTTTGGATTTTATGCCTCTAGACCAAATTTGCAACATGTCCCTGAATGACTTGAGGAGGCGAGTTGAAACTTTCCATAAAAATCTAACCAAGCCTCATATGGATGAATTGTTAGTTGCATTGGACTCCTAGAACTGGGTTACAACTACGTGTACCCCTCCTATATGATTATGTTTCACTAAAAACCATTTTTTTGAGGATCTTTGGATCTATGGTTTTGTTTAGTGAGGCACAATGCAATTTCTGAAAATGGAGTATATTTTCAAGGACATTATGTCTAGTGATTGTGGTTACTATGGTCGCATGGTCCTCGGACAAATAGACATGCAAGAGCTTAAAAAACTTATTTATTCCTCTCGGTTTGGATTTTATGCCTCCTGGCCAAATTGTTAATATGTTCATGAATGGCTTGAGGAGGTGAGTTGCAACTTTCCATTAAACTCTAACTGGGCCTCATATGGATGAACCCCCAATTGCATTGGACTCTTGACATCGGGTTACAACTAGGGGTACCCCTCCGTTGTGATTTTGTTGCTCGAAAATCCATTTTTTGGAGGATCTCCATATCTAGGGTTTTTCTCAGTGAGGCACAATGGTACCATTTGTGACTTTGGTTTGATGTTTTCCACATAGAGGTTAATTGTTAACCACTGAATTATGCTTACAATTTTATAACAATAGTGGTAAATCAATCCAAAATTATTAATATGTAATGTGAAATAGATGTCAAATGCAAGAATAATGACAATTTTATCATTAACTATTGATTGCTTAAAATAAATAACATTAAACTATGCTAAATATATGCAAGATGAAAAAAACCTAATGGTTGCAATTTTAAATTCCTAATTCTAACACAATTTGTTGGGAGAGAGAGAGAGAGAGCTATACAAGGAAATGGTAGTCAAGGCAAGCAAGGAAAGAAAAGGCAATTCAAGGCTAGACATGGAAAGGCAATTCAAGTCAGGTCAAGTCAAGGAAAGGCAAGGAAAGGCTAGACATGGGAAGACAAGACATGGCATGGCAAGTCTAGGCAATGCAAGGCAGGCAAAGGCAAGACAAGGAAAGGTAAGGAGAGGTAAGGCAGGGATTAACAAGACATGGCAAGGCAAGGCATTCCAAGGAAAGTCATGGTAAAGAAAGGCATAGAAAGACATGGAAGGAAAGGAAGTGAAAGGCAAGGAAAGACAAGATAATGCATGGAAAGACATGGCAAGGCATGGAAAGACATGGAAAGAAAAGACATGGGAAGGAAAGGCAAGGAATGTCAAGG
Organism: Picea mariana; assembly: GCA_032191745.1. Lineage (NCBI taxonomy): Eukaryota > Viridiplantae > Streptophyta > Pinopsida > Pinales > Pinaceae > Picea > Picea mariana. The sequence goes on from JASDQU010099823.1 coordinate 221,859, forward strand.
TAAGTTATAGGTATAGGTCATGGTCTAGGTCTAGGTCATGGTGTAGGTCATGGTCATTTTGTGGGTCTAGGTCTAGGTCATGGTCAAGGTAAGACACTGAAAGGAAAGGTATGGCAAGACAAGGAAAGGCAAGGAAAGGAAAGTAAAGGAAAGGTAAGGATAAACATGACACACCAAAACATGGCATGACAAGGCAAGGAGAGGAAATGAAAGTCATGGAAAGACAAGACCAGGCACATAAATGCAAGGCAAGGCAAGGTAAGGTATAGCAACACAAGGTAAGGCAATTCTAGACATGGAAAGGCAAGGCAAGTCTAGACATGGAAAGACAAGGAAAGACTTAGACTTAGACCAAGTTTATGGATTAGAGGAAGAAAATTCATTGTAGGTCTAGATCTAGGTATAGGTATTGGTGTAGGTCATGGTCTAGGTCATGGTCATGGTGTAGTTATAGGTCATGGTCAAGGTAAGACATGAAAGGCAAGGCAAGGCAAGGTTAGGGTAGACATAGTTTCCTAACAATAAAAATGAACCAAAAAATACAAGAATACCATAAAAACCACAAAATGAAGACAAACTTTTAATCAATCATAAATCTGAAATATTTGTTCAATTATTCCTTTTACAAATCAAGAATTTCCAATGGCATCATTTGTATCATCTTTATAGTTCATATTACATATGTTTGATTATTTAGCACCTTGTAATATCCTAGTTTTGACTATTGGCATGTATTAAATAAGAGTGTGTAAATGTTGTAAATATGCTAGCATGGATTCCTAGTGTGGAGCTCAAAGCCAAGGCCCAATGTATAATCATGTATGATGTAAATATACATATATGGACCATGTGTTAATATTGTCATGGTGAATTAAATCTATGTAAATATTAATGATGAAATATAATATATAATGGTCCAATATTGTTGCATAGAGAATAAGAGGGGCTATGAACATGTGCATTGAATGAAGCCATCTACCTCATTTGAATTATTAAAACCAATCATTGAATTCATGTAAGAGGTTGGTGGGAAATTATTCTCACATAGTTACAAAAGCATGGGCTAAGTACAATAATTATGGGAATTGTAAGAATCCTCAATTCTTGTAGTAAGAAGGAATGTGAGTCATAATTTTACCAATCCTCTTATTCCCATTATCTCTATCATTCATTACAACACTATCACATTCATTCTCTAGGTTGTTTGTGTTGTGTTCTCCATTGCTACCATGGAAAAAAAATCTAGAAATTGATTGAAATCAACACTCTTAAGAGAAAATTGAAAAATTATGATGAAAGAGTGATGGTTGTAGGTAAGCATGGAGGTCGGGCCAATTAAGAAAATTTCATTGAATATGAATTTGATACTCTTTGGATGCTAGAGAGCCAATTATTTATCTTTCATATCATTCTTAGAAATTATTCAATAGGTTGGGCTCTTTTTACCCACATCAAAGAGCTTTGGAAGGCATAATATTGTCTAGGGACTATTGAACAAAGAAGAAAAATACCTTCCTTGTGTTGTTGGGGTGGAAGAGAGTTCCTTGGATATTGATGGATAGATGAGATGCTGATAATTCTCTATTGCGAGCAAATTGGTTGAGCATGAGAGAAAATGGATTGGGATACGAGAGAGAAACCTATAGCTAGTTTCCTTTATGTTGGTGGGATCATAGCTTGGATTGTGGGTGGTATTTGTGCTAGATACCTATGGTTAGGAGGAAAATCACTCTTACATAACCAATTTCTTGGAGCCTCTTCATTTAAAATATAAGTTCCTTATTTTTGTTTATGAATATACAAAATTTATGTTTAATTTTTGTTATTAAGAATCATCATGTCTTGCATGATGTGTGTGATTATGCTTGTTACTTTTTCTACATTTTAATATTCACACTTGCACATGCATTCTATTAAATTATGTTCCATTTTGACTAATATTGTTGGGTGAGGATGCTATATATCTATTCTAGAGTAAGATGTTGGAATCATTTTTTTTTATATAGGAGTCTCAACAAGTGCTAGTGGAGGTATTCAACAAATTGATTACTCACTGTGTAATATCATATTCTTTCCTTCACTTCACAACAAACAATAAGAAAGAGTTTGAGTTTCAAAGGGTGGAGTGAAAATAAAAATAAACACAAAACTTCTTCCTATAGAAATGCGAAACTTGTAAGTGGATAATTAAAGTTATATCATATTATTTAAAAATCCATTGGGAAATGTCATACACCAAAACCTTACATGAGGAAAAGTCACAAGGGAAATATACAAAAGTGTTGGAGAAGTATAGTTGCACATTAATGGTGTCAACATTTCATGTTAAGTTGAAAAGAAATTGTAAGGAAAGGAAATGTAAGGCATGGCAAGACAAGGCAAGGCAAGGTAAGGCAAGGCAAGGCAAGACAAGGCAAAGCATGGAAAGGTAAGGTCTAGGTCTATGTCTAGGTATAAATCTAGGTATAGTTCATGGTGTAGGTCTATGTCTAGGTCATGGTATAGGTCATGTTCTAGGTCATAGTCATGGCATAGGTCTAGGTCTAGGTCATGGTCAAGGTAATACATGGCAAGGGAAGGCATGGAAAGACAAGGCATGGAAAGACAATGCAAGGAAAGAGGAGATAAAGAAAGGAAATTCAAGACACGACAAGACATGGCATGGCATGACAAGGCAAGGAAAGTAACGACAATGCTAGACATGGAAAGACAATACAAGGCAAGTAAATGCAAGGAAAGTCTAGACATGACATGGGAAGATAAGGCAATGCAAGACAAGGAAAGGAAAGACAAGGCAAGGAAAGAAAAGTTGATACATGGCAAGGAAAGGCAAGGCAAGACAGGAAAAGACAAGAAATGGAATGGCAAGAAAAGGTAAGACAAGGAAAGGATATACATGGCAAGACAATACAAGCTAAGGAAAGGAAAGCTGAGACTAGGCATGACATGGTAAGGCAAGGCAATGCAAGGGAAGGGAAGGAATGGCTAGGAAAGGCATGAAAAGACAAGCAAATATAAGGCAAGGAAAGATAAGACAAGATAAGAAATGGCATGGAAAGGAGAGTTAAGGCAAGGTAAGGAAAGACAAGGAAAGGAATGGCAAGAAAATTTGAGGTGAGACAAGGAAAGGAATGGAAAGAAAATGTAAGGCAAGACAAGGAAAGGAATGGAAAGAAAAGGTAAGGAAATACAAGTCAAGGAAAGGCATGGCAAGAAAAAGCATGGAAATACAAGGTAAGGAAAGACAAGGAAAGGAAAGGCACGGAAAGACAAGGCAAGAAAAGATAAGGCAAGGAAATACAAGGCATGGAAAGACAAAGGAAGAAAGGAAAGGCAAGGAAAGGAAAGGAAAGGTAAGGAATGGAAAGGCAAGGCAAGGCAAGGCAAGGCATTGCAACACAAGGCATGGAAAGACAAGTAAAGGCAAGACAAGGCAAGGCAAAGCAAGGAAAGACAAGATACGACATGGCATGGTGAGGTGAAGCATGAAAAGACAAGGCAAGGTCTAGGTCTAGGTATAGGTATAGGTCTAGGTATACACCTAGGTCATGGTCTAGGTATAGGAAAGGCAGGGCAAGGCATGGCATGGAAAAAAATGGAAAGGAAAGGCATGCCAAGCAATGGAAAGGAAGGACATAGAAAGGAAAGGAAAGGAAAGGAAAGGAGAGGATTGACATGGAAAGGAAAGAGAAATCCCATATTTATGACAATCATTGGGTGGTCTATATACCTATGGTCATTCAATTAGACCATCAAGATCACTTATAATACTAATTGTATCCATTAAATTATCTTACTCAGAGTAAGGACATAATTATTGTACCTTTAATGAGATCTTGCTTGGCATTGTTTCTAGTTGGAGGTTTGCACCAAAAACCAAGTTTGTAAAGTGGTAAACAATTTCACTTGGTATATAATATTGAAATAAATAACCACCTTTATTCATTTTTATTTCATCCCATGTTAGATATTCTCCTTTAATAACCATCGAACCAATTGGAAATTTAATGGCTTCAAAATCTATTACTGAGAGCATGAAGGTATGATTTCCCTCTAAGAACTGTGAAAACCAATATTTAGTGCCCCATTCATAACCTTTTGAGGAAACCATTGCATATATGTTCCATACAAAAAATGGAGTTCCAACATGTGAGTCTACTAACTTACCAAAGCATAAAACATTGATGTTTTTTATTCAAAATTTAATAGAGCATTCATCGAACCTGGTAGTATGATATCTGAGATGTGATCATAATATATTGAAATATATGATTGCTCCTCATCCAACTGGGATAATTCCATAGTTATACATTGACCAATGGGGAGTGATACACTATCCCATATATCAGCCCAGTATGTGGATTCACAATCATCCCATCCATTACTACTACATGGACCACAAAAGAAAGAGAGTTTTCTCATCCATATTTCAACTATTGCATTGTTTGATGTTTGAACTTAATGGAATCCATGAGTACCCTATATTGTTTTGCATTAATACTACTATGATCGATCTACATCGACCACCTCCCCAACATATCTATGTACATATACCTTCTTGGTTGATTGGTCTTCACAGGTTCTTGTTCCCTCTCCCGTTAGTGAAGAACACCATTCAACAATGGATTTTGCATATCGAATGAGGGAAGTAGTTGTGAACATCATTTATTACCTACATAATGTTATTTTGATGCATGCACCCACTCCATCATGATCCCATTCCTCGCACATAGACTCGAAATAGTTCCAAATATCCTTGAGTTTTTTGTGCAACATACATAACCATTAAAATAAAAGAGCATTTTTGAAATGGCCCGCACAAACATCTAACCAAATTCAATGTTGATCCATCTATATGTTCTTCTCCTTTAGGTGATTGTATAACAATTGAAAGAAATTTTATACATAGGCTAAGTCATGGCACCAATTTTCCCTTATGCAGAAGTGATTCTCCTTCAATATAACTTTGTTTTCTTCATTACTATCTGGCCCATGCCTATATGTGATGTGGACCATTATGTTGACCTATTTTGAGTGATAATATTGGATTTGAATCTCATTTTGCAATTGAAGGGTGTATTTCTCAGCAAAATCAACCAATGATAAGACAATACCAATGGGAAATGTATCTTTGCATATTATAAAATGCTCACTCTGCCATCGAGCCAAATGGACATGTTGAATATATTGTTATGTATTTTCGAAGAAGTCCTTGATGAAGTCATATACTCGTACCTAGGAAGTCACCAATTGTATCTTTTTTCTTTCTTACCCTCCATCAATATCATACATGACATACTTATATATTTTCAAATCAACCTCTGTTCTCCCAAATTCATACTTATCGCTCACATGGATGCACTTGCTCAATAATTCCATTCCACCACACCTGGGGCATGTCCCATATAAGTAATATTTTTGATATAATGTACAACCCTTTGTCTTTGTACACAATATGATGTGAATAAAGTATCAAGATGATGACTATGGAAATATAACTGAGCGTTCATGCACACGGGTGTTATGAAAGACATGAAATATGTGTGTGTGTGTGTTTGTCATAATAATAACCATACTCAATGTGGTATCTACAACAACATGTGTTACGAATTGTGTTTATTTGAACATACCAAAGTCTTGCATTTATGGAAATGTCATTGGCCCAATTTAAGTGCACTATGTACAGTCCTGAATCTCTCATACAATTATGTTTGTTTCATGTCAAGAAAGTGTTTAATGTGGGGTTCATGGTTCATAGATTTCCTTCTCAATTTTGGTACATCGTTTTGGTTGGAAGAAGGCCTAGTGTTCTCATGCAAGAAATCTTGTACTATTCCCTTAATAGCGCCAATTAACTTCATGTCAGAATGAGGTAGCCTACTAGTGAAGGTCCACAAATCTATTGGGCCACCTATGTCAAGGCTATTTCATATATTAGAATAATTTCTAAGGGTTTTGATATTGCATTTCATGAGATGAGAGGTTTGTTGGAGTAAACAATGTTTTCTTGTGATCTTGGTTACAATTGATTCTGACAAGACACATTGGGATCCATTATGGTCTTTAGAATGAGTTTTCTTACCAATTTTTTGAAAATCATCCACAAGGTCTTTAACAATATGATGACTCGTTTATGAAATTTTAACTATTTGATGCCTAAAATTCTCCTAACAACGGTCAGACTTCTAGATTTTAACAAAGCCAAAAATAATTGACATTTACTAGGATCATATTTTGGTTCAAAATATTCTTTAATGATTTTATAAGAATGATAACAAATAGTTTGGTTAGGTAACTAATATTCAAGTGCTTCTATAGCACTTTGATACAATTGAATGCGTTTAGGAGTTCTTTGCCCCATATTTCTCAATCTAGGTAGGGATGATGTACCTATATTTTGACACTCTTGACTTCCCTGTTGTGGAGTTACAAACATAGTACTTATTTCCCCTTCAATCATCAATGGATCGATTCCAGGAGGAGAGTGGACATGCCCATTACTAATTTCTAGAATGTCTGATTGTTGTTGACTCAAAATTCGACACCTACTATAAATACCCACAAAGAGTTGTGAATCCTATATATTACTAATTACTATATAGCTAATAGGTGGAGTCCCAAAGAAGAAAGTGAAAAAATGTTGGTTATCCAAGATTTTCCTCAGCATGATATAATTTAGTATTGACATTTTGAATAATTGGTTTAATCTTATGTCTCATGCAAATGACTGAAGTTGAAAAGGATTTACTTGTAAGAATGATAAAAATCTATAATAGCATTGATAAAATGGTCAAGATCAGTTCATTAATAAAATGATTGAGATCAGTTTGATACATGTTCAAACATAGGTCAAGATCAGATTACAATTTCAAAATATGTGAAAGTGGCTACCACATATTGAAAACTTGCAAACATTGGTTATTAAAATCCATAACAGTTGAACAGTTCCAAACCATGATTAATTTATATACCATATCATGCAAACAAGTCAAAGGCAGGTTACATGGTTTGTAAATTTGAAAGAGGTTTTGGTTTTTATTTATTTATAAGTTTAACATGGCTTGAATACTCATATGGCTTTATATATGAACATTCAATATATAATAATATTGATATAAAAGGAGGTGCATAAGTTGTGCATCATTGTAAAGTGTTTAAAATTTAAGTTTTATGATTGAGGCATCATATTGGAAATAACACCTTGCATAGAATGCATTCAACATATAACTTATGCATGGGTGATGGTTGGTATTTGACGACGATTTTACATATGATATGATGTCGTTTGTATTGATACATTTTGCATGTGATATACAAATGTTGTTGGTTTCAAGGTTAAGAGTGATGTGGTAGCAGATTTAAGGTTGATTTTATTTGACATGGTATAAGGCTCGTGTGGCATGAGGGTTTTGCATATTGAATGAATTGTTGAGTTGGCATGAAACACAATGGTTTGTTTGAATGGGTGACGTGATGGTTTTCCAATTCATTCAAGTTTCAAGGAGGTGGGCATTTAATCCCACAGTCTCACATGTCATTACTTCATTTTTTCCTTGGGTTGTGGTTATTTTTCTATGATTGAGATTATGAAGGAAATAATTTCGAGCTATGCTTGTTCAAAACCCTCTGTCTTGGTGGTTTTGGTAACTACTTCAGTCTTCTTCATTGGTATAAAAGAAATTTTATACAAATATGAACTTCTTAAGTAGAGGAAGCAATATAGGGGGAAACAAAGGAAGAAGCAAGAGATTACCCAACACACTTTGGCAACCCCAGGGCCACAAAAAGTTGAGGTTATCCATACAATTTGACGTCGATTTGATGAATTTCAACAGTTGATTCAAATAGGATATTTGAATCTTGGAGGAAAACATGTTTTACCTCAACCTCAATCCCATCCAAATGTTATTTTTCAACCTCATCCTGACATTTTTAATGTCCCTAAGTCTCTTGTTCAACCACCTAATGATGGATGGGGTGGCACTACTGCCAATCCCTCCTCTAGTATCAATCAATGTACCATTTATCCTCATCCTCCTCCTATTCACAAAAAATTAGTTGCCATTAAAAATGAATCTATGCCTCCTCCTCCGTCGCTTAAATATCACAAAACTCCCCCCCACAAATCTCAAACAGACAAAGGTAAAAATCCAATCACCTCTCCCAACATAGCTAAATCTTCTTCCTCTTCTCATCCAAGATGAAATCAACAAGCAACACTAAGAGAAATATAAATGATATGAATCCATAAGTAGCACTGCTAGAAGAGGAGAAGTCTCAATACAAAGACTTCATTAGAGAGATGGAAGAATTATTTAGAAAGAGAATCCCTGAAATATTTTAATTTTGTCTTAAGAGATACTTGACAACGACACTTTTTATTTTGGATGGATGACAAAATTATGATATTTATTTTTGGAACTTAAAATATCATGTTATATTTTGGGAGTTACAAGTGACAGATGTCATGATATTTTGATGCATGTTTATGGTATACTTTATGATGATGATTTTCTTTCTTTTAAAAAAAGGAAAAAATATATTTGATTACATTGTGGAGTAACAAGGAAAAAATGAAAAAAAGATTTGAAAATAAAGGATGTATGCTAGGAGGGGGGTCCACCTATAAGTTATTATATATTTATCCTTATCATAATAAAATTTTCCTATTATTAACTAAATGCTTGAGTGAGGACCTTACATTCCTCATCTCAACATTTATTTGGCGACCATATTGGGGAGTAATCTTTTACCCTCTTGTTTTTTTCTTTATTTATGATTTATAATTTGATTAATGATTTTTCCTACCCGGCAACAAACTAACTTAAGGTTTTTGATCAAAGAAGTGTTGCATCTTTCCTTTTTTTATTAAATTCTTGAAATTGCTCGTACTCAGGAAGAACTTGAGCATTCTTGGGAAACTATAGCTAGAGACATTAAAATTTAGGATCAATGAGAATCCCTTCAAAGGCAAGCTCAAAATATGACTCCTCAATAATTTATTGTCTTATTTCCACTCAATCTCATCTATCAAGACATTTAAGAGGAAAATCCCCTAAATTTGATCCTTTATTTGAAATAGGAAGGAAGAAGAAGTTTTAGAGAATCTTCAACCTAAACTCAAAAGATATTTTTCAGATTCTTCAAGTAACAAGCATTTCAATATCCTTTCCTCCTAGAAAACATACAATGACTTCATTTGGTGGTTATGGTAACACTAGTGGTTCTACCTCTTCACAAGCTTCAACATCTTGTCTAATTGGAAATATGTACAATCATCACAATCATGTTGTATCAACTACAAATCCTACAAAGGTCGTCAAACAATATGGCTTATTCAAATTTGAAAAATATGCAAATGTTACTCTGTGGCATGTGTCTTCTTGTCTTTATTTGGCTCTAGCCACAAATCCTCTTCCTAAATTCAAGGACCATTTTCCTAAGTTTTCTGGTAATGGCACTGTCGCTTTCAATGAACATCGAATTGCCTTTTCTAATTCCTATCATAACATTGAGGCAAATGAGAATGACACATATATGTGACTCTTTGTCAACTCATTGGAAGAGAAGGTTGCAACCAACTTATTTGAATTACCACCTAATCTATTCTCAAATTGGGTTGAATTTTCATATTGATTTAAGTCTACCTATGGACAACCTCAAAGTCCAGAAGATTTACTTAGATATTATAATAATCTTGTTTGTAACAAGGGTGAAACTATAAAATATTTCAATTTTCATTTGACAAAATTGTACAATCAAATCCTGGAAATTATTAGACCTCATAATTAGGCCTCTTTAATACACTACTATAATACTTTAACTATTTCATATCGACATAGGCTTGAGGAAAAGAATGTTGATAGTCTAGGATCTACATTACAAACATGCTTGGAATTTGAGGAATAGTTGGATAGAATGGGTCTTTTGGTTGAAGACTATATTAAACATAATGATTTGTCAATTGTGTTACAGTTGGTAAAAGATATGAGAAATCAAATGATTTATTTTGAGAGAAAAGGGGTGACTTTTACATCTTCCCCAACTGAAACTTATGCCCAAGATACTATTAGGAATCAACCAAATAATTTTCAGCCAAATAACTATCCACCAAAGGATATTCTTTCTAGAGCTTGGTGTGATTTATTCGAAGATAATCATGATGAGAGTACATGTGAGGTAAAAAAGAGTGCAAGAGAGTGTATTTTTGGAAAAAGAGTTGATACAACTATTATTTCCTTAGATTGGGATAAAGAAGAGGATGTTATGTTGATTAATACTTAAAATAAACCTTATGCTAAAAAAGATAAGGGTAGTCCTCCTAAGACTACTTCTTCCCCAAGCTCATCCTCTCAACAAACCAACCCTCGAGTTACAAAGGGTGCATAGAGTCAAGAGGATTCTACATATTCTCCTTATTCATCTAAATACAACATTATTAAATAAATAACTACAATAAAATTAGATGCATCTTTATTGGATATGGTCACCATCTCCGAACAACAAAGGCATATGAGAGATTTTATGGAAGGTAAGAATTCCATTATTGCTAGTTTATCTAAAGAGAAAAGTGAAGAATAAATGTACATAAATAAAGTAGGTGTATATAATCGTAGGAGTTATGTTAAAAATCCTCCCTTCTATGTATCTGTAAAGATAATGGACAAAATTTCTCACTGTTGCCTAATTGATGGCAGATTAGGTCCTAACATCATGTCAAAGATTATCATGAATGAATTAGGTATTTCATGTACAAACAAGAATTCAAATAGTATGATGTCTTACAATAGTCAATAACAAGTTACAATCAGTGAAATCAAAGAGGTGACATTAGTTTTGTGTTCTCACCCAGAAATAAGAACCACTTGCAATATTCAAGTAATAGATATTCCTATCAATAGTTATTCCATCATTTTAGGAAGAGACTGGTAGGCATTGACTGGTGGATACATTCCATTAGATGGGTCACACATTTCCCTTCCAAATAATGGAAATAATATCGTTGTTATTAGGGATGGACAAATCTCTCCTTGTATTAAGAGTCTTCCACAACCTCATGTAAACAATATTGAGGAAGACATGGTTGTATAATATATTTTTCTTGAAGAAGATAGTAATTCTATTTCACCCCCTCCAGATCTTGAACATGGAATGTGGCACATGCATTTTGATTGTACCTATTCAAGTGAGGGTAATGGTGCAAGCATAATATTGTATTCTCCTATAGGAAAGATTCACAATTTTTCTTACAGATTATAATTTGCTTGCACAAACAATGTCACATAATTTGAAGCCTTGATCCTTGGTATTGAAAATGATTTCAATCTTGGATGTTAATATCTTACTGTTTCTAGGGATTAAAAAATTGTTGTAAATTTGATTAGAAGAATTTACACCCCTTCAAACAAGTTTTTTAAAAGGTATACACATGAAGTATGGTATTTGATTTCAAAGTTTTTATCTTTTAACATTACTCATATTAGGAGATACTTAAATTCAACGACTAACATGCTAGTTATTTTTGTAGCCATTCCTACAAGGAAATTACTTCCTCAGAGACCTGATTGTACGTTTATGTCTATATATTATCTACATTTTCCCGATAATGTAGAATCGTGGAAAGTTTTTCCTCGTGATGAAAGTATTTGTGCTTTCTTGTTGAATGAGCCTATTAAAAGAAATGAAGTTATGTCTTTGGAAGATAATAAGTTTCCTAAAGGATTGAATCCTCTAGAGAGCTCATTCTTGTCTAGTGATGTTGGGAATAAGAAAGAAAAATAAGAGGAGGAGTCAGAAAGAAAATTTGCTAGTACTATTTCGGTGAATATTGGGACTCGTGATTACCCAAATATTTTGAAAATTGGATCCCAATGTTCAGAAAAGGAAAAAAATAAAATCATGGAGTTATTCTTGTTGGATAACTGAG
>JASDQU010099823.1:288113-303603 GCA_032191745.1 Picea mariana
CCAGTTTAAATAATACTATAGTGTATGGATGCCCAAATTTTTAGTAGTTAAAATTGTGTAGTAATTTCTCACCGTGGATGCAAAAGGCAAGGTTGTGTAGCAGAATTTCGCTCTAGGATTTTTTTGTTATGTTTCAACAACAAGGGTTAGGGTTTTGAGGGTTCCTATGGACAAGGTTTTTCCTTTTGCTATATATCTTTGATATACCAGCGAGGGCCAATACTAGTACTCGGACCAATATCTCAAGGCACCAACTGAAGCTCGATCGTACCCTTAGTCATACTACCCAATTACCTGCACAACTGAGAGTAGTCTTCCCAAGTGTTGTTCTTGGTGTCAATATAACATTCAAGTGTCCATATAAGTTGATCTATAGTTGGTTTCAGGAGACCTATGGGACTCCCTATATACTCGAGGGTACATGGGAGTGAATCATCGTGTACAGGTACTATCTAATGTGATAATACTTGAACGGGTACCAACAGGGGTAACAAAGGTTTCCAACAAAGTGAAATGGTGTGTTTCTAGTAACTTGTGAAACCAACTATATTTCCTGCATGTAGTCTATTATCACTCCAGGAAACTCTCCTAGGTTGTAAGTCAGAGATGCCTGGTAACTTAATCTTTTTGGAAACTATTTTCTCAATAATAGGTGTGGGTTTGGATCAAGATGAATATCTTAACCTCTGGATTGTATTCTCAAGACAGTCTAACTATATTCATGCAATACAAGGCCTTCAAGAGCTATTTATCATATAGATTGTATATCAAATAGATAAGAAAACCAATCGGTTAACCAAAACATATATAAACCATATATATGATGGGTCAACAAACTAGCCAAATATGCTTATAATTCTTTCTTAACAATCAAAAGTAAGATGACAATTACCATAGGATCATTAAACAGAGACAAAAGAACGAATTCCACTCATATGCATAGACAAAGATGAAAGAAGGTCTGGAAATAAAAAATGAAAGAAGCTTGCAGGCTGATATATTAAAGAAAGTGTCTTTCATACAAAATAGTAGAATATAGAACTCAAAATCAAACCCTGTGTTTATCTTCTATTTTAAGCTTTATAGATTTTACAACACAGTATGTAGATCCTGAGTTAATGGATCAGATATGCCTAAAATAGAAAGTCAAAACTAACTTGTAAAAGATAAGGAATGATCCTCAAAATGAGGTCAATCCCACATTTCATGTCTTTAGATCTTGTAGAGTCCTTGTGTAGTGCAAAATAGCCTTCCAAGGTTGATTGATGACTCTTCCAAGAGATAAAATTCAAATTTGTTGAGATGTGCAAAAAATCCCAATTTGTTGCCACCAAAATAGGTGCCAAAACCAACTTGGATACCTTTTCTAATCCTTATGCACCAAAAATGGATCTTGAAACTAAATATATAATTCATCATCTATCCATCATGAGTGTTTTCAAATGATTTGGATCAGAAAAACCTCGATCTGTGTAAAATTTAGCTTTCTCTGTCCAACTACAGGTTTTGGTGGTTAACACAAAGGACTTTTGGGTGTATTAACTACCGAAAGCTCTACTTTCGATGGTTAATGAACAGTCATCCTGTTCGCCTAAACCACAGAAAACTTATCTTTGTCAAAACTTCAAAATTTGTAAAAATGATTACCTTGATGCTTTGCTGATTGTTCAAGGTCTTTTTGATGATGCAGCTCTTCCTCGTGCAGATCTGTGAACTTCAACTTGTTGTGTGGAAGACTATGGTATATCTACCGTTGTTGTAGCTAACTTGGCTAGAGTTTCCAAACCTGTTTGACCCTATGTTGGAGGTTGAGGCTCTTTTAACTTTATCCTCAGAAGTCTAAGCTACCTGTACAGCTTCATGTTCTCCCTTATCAGCGCCCTGTTCCTGTCCTTGATTTTATCATGCTTTTCCTTGAGACTTTGGTTCATGTTGAAAAGTTATGCACTTCTTTCAGTCAAGTCTATATTATCCTTTTTAATAACTCTTTCTAAGACTTCCATCTCATAGATTTGTTTCAAAATTTTATTGATTTTCTAAGCCTTGGATGCTTTAGGATTCCTTGAAGAAGCTTTTGCTAATGGTTGATTGTGTTCATCTGGAGGAGTTGGTGAGGGCAACTTGGGATAATCTTCTGCAACTTGCTCATCCTGTTCCTCACCTTGTGTCTCTGCTAACTCCTGCTCTGGCTCTGAGTCACTGTATGGTAAGTTCAAAGGGTTATCTCCTTCAACAAGGTCCTTGGTTTGCTCACCCTCAAACTGTAACTTTCTTTTGGTTCTTTTTCTTTTAGCAGAGGATGACTACGTCGGCTCTCTTGGTGTTGAGATAGCCTTCCTCTTTCTTAGACTTCTCTTAGGGGTGAGAGACCTCTTAGAAATAGACTTCTTCCCCTTCTCATCCTGTTGAAAATTGGTTTGGAACTCATTCCAAAATAGGAAGTAATTCTAGTCCACTTGTTTCTTCTTCAATGACTCTTTAATAATAAGTGTAATAAAACCCTGGTGTGACAATCTGCTGGCCACTTTGGTAGGCTTCACCTTGACTTGTTTGGTCATTTTTTTGAGAGCTTTGTGTAGGTAGAAGGGAAATTTGATGGGAGACCTTCCTGTAAAATGATTCAATAACTTGAAGTGATAAAACATGACTCTGTTGTATCTACCTTCATAGGTGATATAGACAAAGATTGCCTTCAGGAGAGATTGCCACTTAGGTTCCAAATAAGACATTGGTATGTCTTTTTTCCATATAACATCCTTGTGCAGAGGCTGTAGGTAGGATCTGAATTCAATGTTTGAAGGCAAAGTTGATTTGAACCAGCAATCCCCTATTCTAGGGAGACCAGTGAACTCAGTTATGGCTAGCTCATCGACCACAAACTCCTCTTTTCCCACTATTGTTGCTCTTCCATCATACGATATGGCAAAGGATTCAGACACCTATTGGTGGAAATCTGCCAGTTTTTCACAGTATGCATAGACTCCTACTTGCTTGAAGAAATCGACCACCTCAGGGTGAGCCTCAAGGTACCAAACTCCATCCAATTCAGCCCTTAGAACTGGCCCTGCTTTCGGCAATTAGTAATTGCTGACCTGTACCTGTGATTTAGGAAAATCTTCGTGCCAGGGAGACAAAGACTCTATGATTTAGGGTGACAGGGAGTATGAATTAGAGTAAAACAAATGAGACAAGGTGACTCAGAGTTCTGATTGCATAGCTCAATCACTAACCGAATCTAAACAATAGACTGACTGAATACGAGCCGAAAATTTCGAGTTTAGATGAGATGTATAATCAAATTGAAATAGTATGGAATTTGAACTACCTGATGAATCGACTTGGATTGATTGGTATGACAAATGGCTCGATAACGATCTTCTAAACTCAAACTCCACTTGGCGATCACCACAAAAAATGGGATTATGGTCTTTGAATATGCGTTTACTTGATGAAATCACGGGCTCAACACTGTCAAAATGACTCTCGGATTCGAATTGGTAATTAATGGAATCAAAACAGAGATTAATTTGGGTCATAATGGATCTGTCTCCTCATGACTAGAGATAGTGAGGGGCTATGTGACTAATCATTTCTGTTAGTCGGGAATCACACATGAGTTTCTGAGTCTCTGTCGAGCCTTAATTCTTAAATCACAAATGTAGTTAAAAGGACAATAGGGTATTAATCTTCGGATAAATACAATAATATCATGCATACCTTACCACCTCCATGGACTTTCGGCGGTTATGTCTTCATGATTATGCCAATTGACAGCTAGCTCGTGTGAAAGCACGGGCTTTTCATTTTTCCCATGGAAATCTTTTCAGTGGTTAACTAGGTTTTTGCTTTCCCCCTTAACTATCAAGAATGAAGGTTTTTGGTGGTTAATGAGCACTTTTCAGGCTCGCCTAAACCACCGAAACCTGAGATTCTTTCTTTTGCTTGACAAAACCAAATCAAAATTTCTTTCCAAGTTTATTTACAGAAAATAGACTCTCTAACATACCTAAAGAATTTTAGAAATAAATTTTTGGACCACAATCTATCACCTAAAAAGAAAAATCTCCGTCAATTTATTTGAGGAGATAACACTGGCTCCTATTGGGGATGAACGCCTCCCTGTGAGGTTTCAAGAACCACAGAACCAATTCCTTTCCTGAAAAAAGAAAACTTAAAACTATCTGCTAGTGTTTCCATTGGGCATGGAGTTATTCTGTAAAAATAAAGGCTAAAAATAAAATTACAATGACAAGGCTTCAAAGCCTTAGACAAAATAGAGTTTCAGAAATCGCCCATTGACTGGGCCACCGAACATTTCTTCATCTCCCAAACTTTGCAGAATGAATGTGTTGTTTTGTTGTACTTGAGTTATCATGAAAGGCCCGGTCCACAAAGAATCAAACTTCTTGTGTTTTCCTTTATCCTGTCTGAGGGCATCCCATTTCAGAACCTAATCACCAACCTGAAAATGATTTACCTTTGCCTTCCTGTCAAAAGTATCCTTGATCCTCTTTTGATGAGCCTTTGATTTGTCTACCAACTATTCACGGACCTGCTGATGTTCTACCAAATCGAGCATTCTTCTTACCATATCATTTGACTGAGTTTGCTCTTCCTGAAAAAATCTAGTCACTGGTAAAATTAACTGAACAGGAAAAATGGCATCAGTCCCATAGACCAATTTGAATGGAGAGGTTCCTATGGAATTTTTGATAGTTACTCTGTCTGCCCACAGAGAAAATTTTAGTTTAGAATCCCAATTCTTTTTGTTCTCCTATAACAACTTTCTGATGATTATGATTAAGCTCTTATTGGATGATTCGACCAGGCCATTACCTTGAGGGTAGTAGGGGGTTGAATGTACCAATTCGATTCCCATTGATTCACACATGTTGACCAATGCATCGGCTTTGAAAGATGTTGCATTATCTGTAACCAGCCTTTTGGGGCAACCGAATCTTCTCAAGATGTTTTCATAAAGAAATTTCATGACAACCTGGTGAGTGGCATTCCTGGTGGGAACTACCTCTATCCATTTTGTAAAATAATATGTGGCCACTAATATCCACTTATGTTGACTACTAGACGAAGGATTTATCTCACCCATAAAATCTAAACCCCACTGCTGAAAAGGGCCATTCACTACTATAGGTCTTAGAGGCAGAGATTTTAGCTGTTTTTTTCCTATGAATCTTTGACATTTATCACAAGCTTTGATGAAGGCACACACATCTAAGAAAAGAAAAGCCCAATAGTACCCAGCCCTTAGAATTTTATGAACTGTGGTCTTCCAGTAATGACGACCTCCACAAACACTTGAATGAAACTGATGTATAACTTCCACTGACTCTTCTTTGTCTAAACATCTGAGTAGTAAAGCAGCAGGGTCTTTCCAATATAACAGATTATTGTAAATGCAAAATTTGATGGCTCTGAGCTTAAGGGATCGGGCTTGAGTCATGCTGAGTGTAGGAGGAACCTCTAGCTTTTGTAAAAAATGTATAATACCTGAGTACCATTCACAAGAAGACAAATTCTCTGCCACTTGTTGATTTTTATGTTGTCCTTCTATTGCCACCTCCGTCTGCAAACTTGTTGAATTTTCCCCTATGAAATTTATGTCCAGCGGCTCATGGTTTTCCTATATTAAAAGATTAGCAAGGCCTTGGCCTTTTACCAATTTGGTGGGCTTCACTTCAATGTCGAACTCGATTAACTTTGCGATCCATTTAGCTCTCTTTCCATCAATATCAGGCTGAGTCAAAACATCTTTCACGGAGGGTGAAGGAACATATGCAATGAATTTTGAGTGGAGGATATAAATTCTGAAAGATTTTAAAGATTTTATGAGAGCATAGGCTCTTTTTTCAATAGGATCATACCTTAGTTCAACATCTCTGAGTGTTTTGCTGAAGAAGGCAACTGGGTTATCCATACTGTCATCATCTTTCCGTAACAAGACTGCTGCCACCGTGTCATAAGAAGCGAAGGAAAAAATGTAGAAACTCTTGCTGTAATCTGGACTGATCAGAGTCGGGGATTCCATGATAGCCTGTTTGATATCCTGAAATGAATTCCTTTTGTTGTCTGTCCATTTTATCTCAGACCCCTTTTTCAACATACAAGTTATTTGTTTTACTAGCTCGACAAAATTTGGAACAAATCTTCTAACAAAATTAATCTTACCGAGCAGTGATTGAATATCCTTTTTTGACCTTGGTAAGGACAGCCTCTGAATTTCTTCCACCCGAGATGGATCAATTTTCACGTCTTCTGCTGAGACAATGTGGCCTAGGAGCTCTCCTTTCCTGAGAGAAAAATGGGACTTTTTGGGATTCAATGAAATTATGAACTGCCTGCACTTCAGAAAAACTCTTTTTAAATGCTTTAGATGCTCTTCATGACTGCTGGAATAAACTGTGATGTCATCAAGATAGATGAGGACAAACTTGTCCTTCTCACCCATGAAATCTATGTTCATGGCTCTTTGAAACGTGGCCCTAGCATTCATTAATCTGAATGACATTTTGGTGTACATGAAGGTACCCCAAGGAGTAGTAAAAGTAGTCTTCTCTTGGTCATCAGGATGGACAGAAATCTGGTTATAGCCAAAAAAACCATCCAGGAAAGACATAATAGTAGCCCTTGAAATTATTTGCAGCAAATGTTCCATCTTAGGTAGGGGATAGTTATCTTTCTTAGAGCATCTGTTTAGGTTTCTAAAGACCACACATAACCTAACCTCACCATTTTTCTTTCTCACTATTACTAGATTTGCAATCCATCTAAAGTATCTTAAAGGGATTATGATCTTAGCATCAAGAAGCTTTTTGATTTCTCTTTTAATTACAGGCAAAAGAAGAGGATTGATATGTATGAGCTTTTGTTTGAAAGGGATGGTGTCCTTTTCAAGTGGGATCTTATGTTAAATTATATCAGGGTCATAAGTTTTTAGATCACTATATTTCCAAGCGAAAACATCAGAAAATTCTTTCAAAATGCTGCAATATTCGGACTTCTGATCAGCAGTCAATTCAGAGGACATATTTATGAATTTAGGTTGGCTTTCACTTCCTATGTTGTGCTCATGAACAGCAGGCTCTTTCTCCTTCTTATCTAGCTTGTAGGGGACATCGTTATGATCAAATAGCTTTTCAAGAGGTACCAAACCCCAAGGTATATAATTGTTAGGCAGTTGAACAATATCATGCTGACCCAATTTTTGTTTTAGCTTAGGCTTCTGAGATTCCTCTACATTTAGATTTTGCTGGTTGACATGCATATCAGAAAATTCATCTACCACCTGGAGAAATCTATTAAGTTCATCATCATCTTCAAAAACTTTCTAGTATTTAATATTGTCGGGCAAATATGGTCTATATTTGACTTGGATTTCATAATTGAGCCTTGGAGGCATGGGAGGAATAAACATGCTGGCTGAAATAGCAAGGGAATCCGCAAGATGATTCATATCTCTGGGTATATAAGAAATGCCAAAAATGGAAAAAGAATCTCTAATTTTCCATACCTCATCCCTGTAGGCTTTCAATCTGACATGCTTTGCTTGAAAAGTACTGTTTACTTGTTGTATGATGAGATCTGCATCTACGAACACCTTTAATCCTTTAATCCCCATCTCTTTGGCTGTGTTTAAGCCCAATATCAAAGCCTCATACTCTGATATGTTGTTAGTAGTTTTGAAATCAAGCTTAAAATACAAATGTGTGGCCTTTTCCAAAGGAGAAATCAAAACTACCCCTGCACCTGCTGAATCTTTGGTACTGGCACCATCAAAATACATGGTCCAAACTGGAACACCCTTATCATCATTTTTCTATTCAGTGGGCTTCACAAGCTGCAAAGGAGCTGATTGAGAATCATCTATTTGAAGAATGCATGAGACAAAGTCTGTGTCTACAGCATAAATAGGATGATTTACAAAAAAATTTGCATCACTGATGATGTAGGCAAGTTGATTCTCTTTATAAAGTCTTTTTAGCTCTCCTCCAAAAACCAGGATCGTAGCATACGAAAGATCCATCTGCAAGGTACCCCCTAACCTTTTGCTTCATGGACGTGACAAGAGGAGTCCGAACTTGGGTGGGATATCAGAAACCACCACATCCATTACCATGCTTCTCATTGGCAATTGGGCAAGGTTTATAACAAGATCTTTTATGAGGCCAAGGCATCTGACTTTTCTAGAGTCAAAAGAGAAGAGATCATGATATGGTTTGGTGACCTCAAGCCCAAGCTCATCCATCACTGCTTTGGGCATAAGATTATGTGATGCTCCTGAATCAAGCAAGCAGTTGTGAAGGATCTTATCATGAACATTTAGGGATATATAGAAAGGTGGACAAGAGTCATCTTGATCTTCTATGATATGCCCTATAGTTATTGTTGGCTTGTCATCTTGTAAGTTTACAAAATCAGCAGATGAAGAGGTCTTTGGTTCAAGGGACTTCAGGATGGCAGACTTGAAAATGTCATTCTTCATAATCTCGATCAATGGCATAGGTATTTTTACTTTCTGAATTTATTATTCGAAATTGAAAGAGTATGATGATTTGTCAGAAGTTTTTACCTCATTATAAGGAGATCTGAGGATAGCGTGCTCCTTGAGTTGGGGCTAAGATTGCTTCTACTATTGTTTTGCAGAAATAGGGGTCTACTTTACAGGAGCAGCAGGATGCTTGGCAGCAACTTCTTTCTTCTTCACAGGAGCAGCGGGCACTAGTTTAGGGGTAGCATTTTTTGATCTTAAATTATAACCTTGCTGATCATCTGTCTGATAAAAAGATTCTTCAATACTTGCCTCATGAATCTCCTGATCCATCTGGGCTTCTTCATAATCTACTTGTGTCAAAAAGGAGGAATCATTTTCGTCACCAAAACAAGTTATGTCATCTGCTTCTTCAACTTCATCATGAGATAGCTGATGTTCCTCTTCTAGTATTGCATTTTGGAAAGGGGGTCTGATTATTTGATCATAAAATACATTCTTGTCTCTCTGAAGGATCTAGACTTGTTGAGTGTTCCTTCTGTAAGAAAAAGCATTTGGATTTCCAAGGACAAAATCATTTGGCTCTTTTGTCCTTGTTGTTTGTTGATTCTGAATCTTCAATTTTGACATTTCAGATGTCAATTTTTCCAACATCTTGGCCATCTTTTCCATTTTGCTATTAGAAGAAGAAGGGGGCTCAACAGAAAATTTCTTTCTCTCAACCTTTCCTTTGAGTTTCTGAGATGCCATAATATTTGATTTGACTTCGAGAGCAACATTTTGCGTTAAAGTAAGTGTGGCTGATCTTCTTTCTCTAAGGATTAAACAAAAGCCTGGATCAAAAGCAACAAAAAATGTGATCACTTGGCTTGATCTCTGTAGGGATCTTGCCAAACATTCTATTAAATCTTTTGATGAATTCTGAGACCGACTCCCCATTTTCTCTTCTTAAGTTTCCGAATTCAGAAATGTAATATAGAAGATCTCTTCTTTCTCCCTAGTGTTTTAAGAACCCCTCATCTAGTTGCTCAATACCTGTCACTGAATTTTCCGGTAGCTATTTGAACCACTTTCAGGCTTGGCCATCTAAGCTCTGCACAAAAACTCTGGTCCACACATCTTCTTTTGAAATGTTAATATTTTTAGCATAAGCATAAAAATCTTCTATATGTTGTTCTTCAGCAGTATAATCCCCAGCTTCGATAAACTTTGGCATATATTTCTGATAATCTTCGGTTGGCATGGCAGATAAGGGATTGGGCAAGACAAGTGGAGCATACCTATTTGCTAATA
Source organism: Picea mariana (assembly GCA_032191745.1). Classification (NCBI taxonomy): domain Eukaryota; kingdom Viridiplantae; phylum Streptophyta; class Pinopsida; order Pinales; family Pinaceae; genus Picea; species Picea mariana. The sequence continues at coordinate 297,913 of JASDQU010099823.1, forward strand.
TTTGTTCCATCTTGGTTAAAGGGACAACCATGGCAATCTTGGGGGTTGATACAGAGGAAGAATTTTCAGGAGATGAAGGTTGAGATGGGATAGCTGAGTTTAAACAAAATGATTGTCTCACTTCAGTTTGAGCGAAATTTTCAGAAATGGGTGGAAAATAAGAGGCCTTGTAAAACTGCCAAGCAATAAGGCTAAGATTTCTTCTCCCTTAGAGGACAGATCATATAAAATATCTTTGAGAACAGGCAGATTAGTATGAGTATAGAAAACACCCTCTATAGGCTTTGTGGGTGAGGAATTCAAAGAAGAAGAAGAAGAGGTTTCTTTTTGCTGAGGGGACCCTATAATTACCTCTTTAAGGTTGGATGTAATATCATGCTCAAAAACAGAGTTTGTAACATTAGAGGAAACTGAAGGCTCCTCAACCTTCAATATTTCGGATACAATTTCAATTTACTGAGAACTATGAGTTTCAGCAGCAGGGGATTCAAATAGAGATATTTTAGATATGAAAGAAGAAGTGTCGGTTTGAATACCTGGATTTGATGTCTTTGCAGATCCAGAAGCCTGTCTTTGTAAATCCTTTCCCCTGCTGATGATCTTCTCAAGGTCTGGAACTGGTGCTACCAGTGGGACTTCTTGGTTCGACCTGGTATGAGCTCTTTTCGGAGCCACTTCGTTTCAATGGAGTCACCAGATAGATGATTGCAACCCAAATGGTGTCTAGGCTTTGTCTATCATCAAAGCTGGATCTATGTCATCTGCCAAGGAAGCTGAGCTTTGATCTCCTTTCCCCGGCAACGACGCCAATTTGTTATCACTTTCTCCTAGGCTGTAAGTCAGAGATGCTTGGTAACTTAATCTTTTTGGAAACTATTTTCTCAATAATAGGTGTGGGTTTGGATCAAGATGAATATATTAACCTCTGGATTGTATTCTCAAGACAGTCTAACTATATTCATGCAATACAAGGCCTTCAAGAGCTATTTATCAGATAGATTGTATATCAGATGGATAAGAAAACCAATTGGTTAACCAAAACATATATAAACCATATATATGATGGGTCAAAAAACTAGCCAAAGATGCTTATGATTCTTTCTTAACAATCAAAAGTAAGATGACAGTTACCATAGGATCATTAAATAGAGACAAACGAATGAATTTCACTCATATGCATAGACAAAGATGAAAGAAGGTCTAGCAATAACAAATGAAAGAAGCTTGCAAGCTGGTATATTAAAGAACGTGTCTTTCATACAAAATAGTAGAATATAGAACTCAAAATCGAACACTGTGTTTATCTTCTGTTTTAATCTTTATAGCTTTTACAACACAGTATCTAGATCCTGAATTAATGGATCAGATATGCCTAAAATAGAAATTCAAAACTAACTTGCAAAAGATAAGGAATGATCCTCAAAATGAGGTCAATCCCACATTTCATGTCTTCAAATATTGTAGAGTCCTTGTGTAGTGCAGAATAGCCTTCCAAGGCTGATTGATGACTCTTCCAAGAGATAAAATTCGAATTTGCTGAGATGTGCAAAAAATCCCAATTTGTTGCCACCAAAATAGGTGCCAAAACCAACTTGGCTACCTTTTTTAATCCTTATGCACCAAAAATGGATCTTGAAACTGAATATATAATTCATCATCTATCCATCATGAGTGTTTTCAAATGATTTGGATCAGAAAAACCTTAATCTGTGCAAAATTTAGCTTTATCTGTCTAGTTACAGGTTTCAGTGGTTAACACAGAGGACTTTTGCGTGTATTAACTATCGAAAGCTCTGCTTTCGGTGGTTAATGAAAATTCATCCTATTCGCCTAAACCACCAAAAACTTAGCTTTGTCAAAACTTCAAAATTTGTAAAAATGATTACCTTGATGCTTTGCTGAGTGTTCAAGGTCTTTTTGATGATGCAGCTCTTTCTCGTGCAGATCTGTGAACTTCAACTTGTTGTGTGGAAGACTGTGGTATATCTACCATTGTTGTAGCTAACTCGGCTAGAGTTTCCAAACCTATTTGATCCTATTTTGGAGGTTGAGGCTCTTTTAACTTTAGCCTCAGAAGTCTAAGATGCCTGTACAACTTCATGTTCTCCCTTATCAGCACCCTCTTCCTGTCCTTGATTTTATCATGCTTTTCCTTGAGACTTTGGTTCATGTTGAAAAGTTATGCATTTCTTTCAGTCAAGTCTGTATTAGCCTTTTTAATAACTATTTCTAAGACTTCCATCTCATAGATTTGTTTCAGAATTTTATTGATTTTCTGAGCCTTGGATGCTTTAGGCTTGCTTGAAGAAGCTTTTGCTAATGGTTGACTATGTTCATCTGGAGGAGTTGGTGAGGGAAAGTTGGGATAATATTTTGCAACTTGCTTAGCATGTTCCTCACCTTGTGTCTCTGCTAACTCCTGCTCTGGCTCTGAGTCACTATATTGTAAGTTCAAAGGGTTATCTCCTTCAGCAAGGTCCTTGGTCTGCTCACCCTCAAACTGTAACTTTCTTTTGGTTCTTTTTCTTTTAGCAGAGGATGATTCTGTAGGCTCTCTTGGTGGTGAGATAGCCTTCCTCTTTCTTAGAATACTCTTAGGGGTGAGAGACCTCTTAGCAATGGACTTCTTCCCCTTCTCATCTTGTTGAAAATTTGTTTGGAACTCATTCCAAAATAGGAAGTAATTCCAATCCACTTGTTTCTTCTTCAATGACTCTTTAATAATAAGTGTAATAAAACCCTAGTGTGACAATCTACTGGCCACTTTGGTAGGCTTCGCCTTGACTTGTCTGGCCATTTTTGTGAGAGCTTTGTGTAGGTAGAAAGGCAATTTGATGGGAGACCTACCTGTAAAATGATTCAATAACTTGAAGTGATAAAACATGACTCTTTTGTATCTACCTTCACAGGTGATATAGACAAAGATTGCCTTCAGGAGAGATTGTCACTTAGGTTCCAAATAAGACATTGGTATGTCTTTTTTTCATACAAGATTCTTGTGCAGAAGCTGTAGGTAGGATCTAAATTCAATGTTTGAAGGCAAAGTTGATTTGAACCAGCAATCCCCTATTCTAGGGAGACCAGTGAACTCATCTATGGCTGCCTCATCGACCACAAACTCCTCTTTTCCCATTGTTGTTGCTCTTCCATCATACGAGATAGAAAAGGATTCAGACACCTGTTAGTGGAAATCTACCAGTTTTTCACAGTATGCATAGACTCCTTCTTTCTTGAAGAACTTGGCCACCTTAGGGTGAGCCTCAAGGTACCAAACTCCATCCAATTCATCCCTTAGAACTGGCCCTGCTTTCAGCATTTAGTAATTGTTGACCTGCCTGTGATTTAGGAAAATCTTTGTGCCAGGGAGACAAAGACTCTATGATTAAGGGTGACAGGGAGTATGACTTAGAGTAAAACAAATGAGACAGGGTGACTCAGAGTTCTGATTGCATAGCTCAATCACTAACCGAATCTAAACAACAGACTGACTGAATACAAGCCGAAAATTTCGAGTTTAGGTGAGATATAAAATCAAATTGAAACAGTATGGAATTCGAACTACCTGATGACTCGACTTGGCTTGATTGGTATGACAATCGGCTCGATAACGATCTACTGAACTTGAACTCCACTCGACAATCACCACAAAAAATGGGATTATGGTCTCTGAATATGCGTTTACTTGATGAAATCACGGTCTCAAGACTGTCAAAATGACTCTCGAATTCGAATTGGTAATTAATGAAATCAAAACAGAGATTAATTGGGGTCATAATGGATCTGTGTCCTCGTGACTGGAGATAGTGAGGGGCTATGTGACTAATCATTTCTGTTAGTCAGGAATCACACATGAGTTTCTGAGTCTCTATCGAGCCTTAATTTTGAAATGACAAATGTAGTTAAAAGGACAAGAGGGTATCAATATTCAGATAGATGCAATAATATCATGCATACCTTACCACCTCCATGGACTTTCGGCAGTTATGTCTTCATGATTATGCCAATTGACAACTAGCTCGTGCGAAAGCATGGGCTTTTCATTTTTCTCGTGGAAATCTTTTCGGTGGTTAACTGGGTTTTTGCTTTCCCCCTTAACTACCGAGAATGAAGGTTTTCGGTGGTTAATGAGTGCTTTTTAGGCTCGCCTAAACCATCGAAACCTGAGATTCTTTCTTTTTCTTGAAAAAACCAAATCAAAAGTTCTTTCCAAGTTTATTTACAGAAAATAGACTCTCTAACATACCTAAAGAATTTTAGAAATAAATTTTTGGACCACAATCTATCACCTAAAAAGAAAATTCTCCATCAATTTATTTGAGGAGATAACATAGTCCTCCCTAACTGCAGATTTACCCATTGAATGACAAAGCATTGTGCTTTAAAGACATCAACAACACACATCTCTAGCTTGGAATTTTTTCGTCTAAAATTCTACAGATGAAAGTGCTCTAATGTGACCTATAAGGTACCATATGTATTATGCAAAATAGAAACAAAATTGTTATAGAAAGTATCAACAGAAAGAGAAACATATAGAGCACAATGACACAATTGATTCTAGAAATGATACCTTTATTATAAATAAATCCAATTACACTTTCCTCTTCAAGGGGGAAACCTCCAATAGAGTAGATCTCAAATACAAAATGATTCTCAAGACAAAACTCTTTCATGCTTTCTACTCCTATTTATACTATTTCAATCTTCTAGAGAACATTCTAGAGGAAGATCACTCTAGAAGCGGAACCTTATATTAAGTCTTCTTACATTAGACATGTTCGCATTATTACATAGGCCTTATTTACTAATGTTGGCCTTTATTACATAGAAAACATATTATTATATCAACTTGATGGGTTAGGGAGGTTCGGACCTATTGTGGTTGCAAAAATTCCCATCAATTTCTTCCATTTTAGGATAAATTCAATGCGCCCCCTTTCAAAAAATCCATATAAATACTTTGGTTATGGAGTGGTTGATCTGGTTTGGTAATTGTGTGGGATGTGAAGAGGAAATATTCCATTGTCTCATATGGATGGCCTATTGGATTTATAATCTCCAGTCCCTTTGGTGCCATAATCATCTTCTCTTCCAGAATTAAATGCATTTGGAGTCCCTGAAACTCTTGTTGTAACTCTTATCTTATACAAAGAGTCTTCGGGCTCGTTTCAATCGGTTAATTCTATGGAATTATTTCCTTGGGAAGAACATCTCATTATAACCCCAAGATATTTTTGAACTTCGACGTCCAACAAGACTATCAAACTCTTATCCTTGGGTTTGGTTTCATCGAAGTGACAAATTAAGTTAGCGATCTTTCCCTTCTAAAAATTGGAGCCTGAGAGCCTATCGGACATTCCATTTTGGATCATGTCTTATTGAAATCCCCAATACCCTTAACCTTTCTGATGAGCTCTTCTCACGATATTTTTTTTATAGGTTTATTGCAAAGATTAATTAACGATAACCACAACTTATTGTTTTCGTAAGGCATAATATCACAAAGGTTTATCCTTTTAATTCAATGATATTTCACATCTTAAACCTTTACCTAATTGCATGTATTATCAATATCCTCTTATATTTTCTTTAGGTTAGCACATATCCTGAGATCGAGAACAATGATCATTTGGAGAAATTTGCTCGGGTTTACTATGAAAAAATTGTTTTAGCTAATGTATGATTGTACTC
>JASDQU010099823.1:328757-345912 GCA_032191745.1 Picea mariana
AATCAACCTGTACCATAAACAAGTGCATCAACTTCTTCTCTGTGTTTCACTAGGTATTCTTGAATAACCCTTTTGTGTATGACTCTCAAAGTTGTTATTGTTCTTGTTGTTAGTTGTGTAATTCACAGCTTTATGTTCAAAATTATTACATGCATAAAATAAACCAAAAAATATAATTTGATACCTGGGAGTTGAAGATCTTCTGAAATGAGGTGCTCTTATGAATCTTTATTCTTTTTGAGGTATATCTGTCTGTTGTTTATTCTGAAATCAGACTCTTCTCAGTGGAGGAGTATCCTTGTAATATTCCTTGTATATCCTTCTATCCCCTTTGATTTTTTTTGCATAGCTTTTTGGATATGTTTCTTGCTCTGTTGTTTTGGAGCTTGATCCCTTTTCTGTCTGATTGTATCCAAGTCCAATCTTGTCAAGATGAGATTTTTGACTGCTGATAATTTCATCCAAAACTTTTGAGCTATTCTGCATATTTTTCTTTTAAATATCCTTTCTTAGTGTGACAATCTCTGCTTTCAAGTTTCCAATGATTCTGTCCTTTTCTTCTAGCTTTTCTTTGAGTGCTTCTTCAATTCTTTTATCTTCTTCTATTTGAACCTTCAATTTTGTGATCATTTGTTCTAGTTCTCGAGTGTCCTTTTTCTTCTCTAGTTCTTCTTGTAGTCTCTTGTTTTTCTTCTTTTCTCTTCTGATAACTTCTATGGCACACATTAATTCTTATCGATAGTCAACTTCTGCCTCTTCAATTTCTTCTTCGACTTCATCATATTCTTCTTCAACTTCTTCATATTCTTCTTTGGAGTCTTCTTTGTCAGAGTCTTTTACTTCCATGAATATAACTCTTCCTATCTCACTGTCACTGACTTCATCTTCATCTGATGATGAGATGTCTTCTTTGGTGCATAAGCGTTTCTTGAAAACTTTATTTGTAGTTCGTTTGCCTTTATATGTGTGTTTTCCTTTTGAGTAACCTTCATCATTTCTCTTTTTCTTATGAGGATATTTGTTAGCAAAATGACCAATACCATCACAATTAAAACAAATTAAAGAAAGCTTACCTCTATACCTACCATTGGTTTCCTTGTTCAATATTTTGACAAAGTTGGCCACTTCTTCATCATCTTCCGAGACTTCATTGTTGCTTCTATATTCTTCTTGTTCATTTTTCTTTTGCTTTGATATTTTGGATGTTTTGAAGGCTGCTTCTTTTACATATGAATTTTCTTGTTCAGTTCTCATTTCGTATGCTATGAATATTCCATGCAGTTCGTCCATGCTTATTGAGTTTAGATCTGATCTTTCTTCTAGTGTTGATATCTTAGGGTTAAATATCATACGAAGAGATCTTAGTACATTTTGAACAATTATAGATTCTTTGATTTCTTCTCCCAATCCTATGATTGCATTCACTGTTTCATCGACTCGTAAGAAGTAGGCTACAATATTATCATCTTCCTTCATTTTTAATTATTCAAACTGACCTCTGTAAGTTTGAGGCTTTGCTTCTTTGACTTTTGTATCTCCTTCATAAATATTTTGAAGCTTGTACCAAATCTCTTTAGCAGATTTACAATGTGAAACTTTGGTGAATACTGTATCACTGAGACCATTCAAAAGTGCAGTTTTGGATTTGGAATTATTCTCACCGAGTTTCACATCTTTTTCATTTGTTGGTGGAACTGTTGGTGCTGTGTATCCATCTACAATTGATTGCCAAACTTGAAATCCCTATGCCTGTATATATGTATTCATCCTTATGCTCCCAAAAACATACTTCTATCCATAAAACTGTGGTATTCCATTTTTATACAAGTTGGTACTTTGCATGATCTACCTTTCAATGGTTAAACTAATTTCTAAAGGAACCTTCTCTGATACCAATTGTTGGATTACTAAGAGGGGGGTGAATCAGTAATAACGTAATTATAATCCTTTTTCTTCAAATAATCCAAGTGTTATATCAATGTAGAATTATTATCCAATAATGAGCAATAAGAAATGAACAATCACACACATACACAGTACACCAGTGTTTTACGTGGAAACCCAAATCGACAGAAAACCACATAATGTTTTTTCTTATATGTCTTGAAGAATTACATTCATTGGAAGCACCAACTTCCTTTGTTTTCCAGCTGCAACTGGAAGGAGGCTCCAACCCCCTAGTTTCTCAGGCTATAACCTGAGGGAAGCTCCAAATCCTCAATTCTCTATCTACAACCAGAAGGAGGATACAACCCCCTATGTTCTCCAGCTACAACCAGAGGGTGTCTACAACCACCTGTCTTTGCCCCGTCCAACCACCCTGAACTAGAAGTAGAATGATGGAACCACTGTCACACTATCACTATGAGAAATATTGTTGTAAACCTGTACCAATAAACTTGAACCATGCATCAGCATGTACCTCAACCTGTAATCAACCTGTACCATAAACAAGTGCATCAACCATGCACCAACCTGTACCAAACAATCTCTAATCAACCTGTACCATAAACAAGTGAAACCAACCATGTACCAAGTATGTAACAATCATGTGTCAACTACTCATCAACTATGACTCATCAATATGTACCAACATCATCAACTATACACGTCATGTATGCACCAAATCATCAACTACTTGTCTTAACCATGTACACAACTTGTACCTCAACCAAAATCCCTCATTAATTTCATCATCCAAATATGATTTATAACTCTATAATAGAGCTAGTGTATATTATCACATACCTTCAAAACTTCCTTAACTTTAAACAACAAGAGACTAGTATTTACATCAAACTTTTCTTTAGTCTCACATGACTAGTTTTGGATTAGTCAACAACCCTAACTTGAAATAATCATAACTTTGTACCTATAATGAATAAATATCTGAAACTGATAAACAATTTTCTTCAGTGTGTTTTATGCAATTCCTCCAGGTATCACTACTTGGAACCTCTCAAAAAAGTAGTTATAGCAAAAATGACATACCTTGTTGAATTCTGGCTTATTCTAGAGAGCGGCCTTGTAAAGCGTTCCTCGCATGAAATATTTTCTGAATCGTTATGGAAATGTTACATATAATACTATAGAATATACTCTAACTAACACATTTTTTCTTACTAATTTGGATATTTTATGAATAATTTATGACGTTTTTACCCGAAACACCTGTTTCTGACTAGTTTCAGGACTAGCCACAAACCCTATTTTCCATGGAGTGGAACTCCAAAAATACAACGACCCACAAGATTAATTTTTTACAATAGATACTTGGATATGTTTCCTCAATGGAATAGAAATTTCACGGTCTAAATCATTCTAGAAAAACAATTATTGCGAAAATAGTGAGATGACATGTAAATAACATACCTTAGAAAGCATCATCAAAAGAATTTATCATTCCTTGAATTCCGGCCTTCTTTTCTTCACCTTCCCTCATAAATTTAGCTTATATATACTTTGGTTACCTCAGAAACCTATAGGTATTCAATATTCTCAAGTGTGTCTAAAATGAGAAAGCCTTGCCTCTTATTTATACTCTCCAAGTAGCTTCCTTAAAAGCATCTTCTAGGTCACTTTTCGCACTTTCCTTATTTTAGGGTTAACCCACTTCTAATTTCTCCATTAAATTTATTATTTAAATAACGTATTTCGTATTCACTTTGAATTATAGTACACTCATCAATTCACTTTATTATTTACCTTCTAAAATATCTTAAACCACTTTGACTACTTTAACCTTTTGGGGCTTCTAGATGACATAAGAGGGTCCTCCAACTTCGTAAGGCCATAACTCTCAAACCGTGAGGATTTATGTGACGTTCCACATACCACCAGAAATGGAATGACGTGTACCATCCATATAGAATAGTATTACCTGAAAATTTATCAAAACTCATACCATTATCCATCAAACAAACTTGGCTCCATTACCCAAACCTGGGTTCTCCAACTTCTCATGGCCATAACTCTCTAACCGTGAGGAGTTATGTGACGTTCCACATACCACCGGAAATGGCATGATAAGAAATATGCATATAGGATAGTTTCACTGACAAATTCACTGACCTTCATCTCGCTATTCCACAAATAAGTATGGGTTATCTAACCATACTTCTAGGATAACTCAATATGCAAAGTGTCTTCCCGTGAGGGCTTTCACCATAAGGGGACCACTTTGGAGTTCATCCATTTCTACTTATTATCAACCATGAAAAGATAATAAGGAGACATATTTACATCAAACAATCTTGGGTCCATTACCCAACCTTTGTGCTACGGGGGTTTCTTCAAGGGTTGACATCAATGAAAACCAACCTTAATCAATAGAACATAGCAGCAGTAGTGACATCTCGGAAGATGATGAAGAAGTGGCCAACTTTTTCAAAAGACTAAACAAGGGAACCGATGGTAGGTATAGACGTAAGATTCCTTTAATGTATTTTAATTGTGATGGTATTGGTTATTTTTCTAACAAATGTCCTTATAATAAAAAGAGAAATGATGAAGGTTACTCAAAATGAAAACAAACATATAAAGAAAAAAGAACCACAAAGAAATTTTTCAAGAAAATATTATGCACCAAAGAATACATATCATCATCATATGAAGATGAAGTCAGTGACAGTGAGACAGAAAGAGTTCTATTCATGGCAGTAGAAGACTCTGATAAAGAAGACTCTGAAGAAGAATATGAAGAAGCCGAAGAATAATATGAAGAAGTAAAAGAAGAAATTGAAGAGGCAGAAGTTGACTACCAAGAGGAATTAATGTGTGCCATAGAAGTTATCAGAAGAGAAAAGAAGAAAAACAAGAAACTAAAAGTGGAACTAGACAAGAAAGAAGACACTCAAGAACTAGAACAAATGATCACAAATTTGAAGTTTCAAATAGAAGAAGATAAAAGAATTGAAGAAGCACTCAAAGAACAGCTAGAAGAAAAAGACAAGATCATTGGAAATTTGGAAGCAGAGATTGTCACATTAATAAAGGATATTCAAAAGAAAAATATGCAGAACAACTCAATAGTTTTGGATGACATTATTAGAAGTCAAAAATCTCATCATGACAAGTCTGGACTTGGATACAATCAGACAGAAAAAAGATCAAGCTCCAAAACAACAAAGAAAGAAACATATCCAAAAAGCTATGCAGAAACAATCAAGGGGGATAGGAAGATCTACAAGGAAGATTCCAGGGACACTTCTCCACCAAGAAGATTCAGATTTCAGAATCAACAACCGACAGATAATCCTCAAGAATAAGAAGCATTTATAAGAGTACCTCCTTTCAGAATATATTCAACTCCCAGGTATCAAACTATATTTTTTGGTTTATGTTATGCATGTAATAATTTTGGACATAACAATGTGAATTGCAGAGATAAAAACAGGAACACAAACAACTTTAAAAGTCATACACAAAGGGGTTATCCAAGAAGGCCTAGTGAAACATAGAGAAGACATTACAATAGGTTTGAATCTTTGAGCACAAAAGTGGAATGTTACAAATGTAACAATTTTGGACACATGGCCAAAGATTGCAGAATGACAGTTCCTCCTAGAGAACTACAATAGAATAACAACAGTCACAAATAGGAACCTCGGAAAATGACATGGATAAGAAATCATGATCAGTATATCAATGAAGAATGCACACTCGCTCTACAATCTAAGCAGAAGAAATGTGGTTAGTATGTTGACATTGGTTGTTCAAAACACATAACAGGTGATAGAGAAAGGTTTCTTACATTAAAAAAGGAAATAGATGGATCAGTCTCCTTCGGTAATGATGATTCAACTAAAATCATTGGAAAAGGCATAGTCAGAATTGGGAACAAGAATACCAAGGAAGAAAATGTTCTACTAGTAGAAGATATGAAACGTAATCTTCTAAGTGTGAGTCAAATGTGTGACCAAGGTCATAAATTTAATTTCGATTCACAAAAGTGCAAGATAAGAAAAGAAGGTTCAGGAAAATTGATTGCTACAACTGCGAGAACTTCAAGAAACATATATGTATTAAGTGAAATTGAAAATGAAAAGTATTTTCTAGGAAAGGAAGATGAAATTGGCTATGGCACAGAAGAATGGGTCACATACATTTTGATAACCTTGTCAAAGTCATCAAAAGAGAAGCAGTCAGAGAAATGCCCCGAATCATGAAACCAACCAACACTTTATGCAAGCATTATCAACAAGGAAACCAAACAAAGACCAGGTTCAAATCAAAGGAATATTAAATGACAAGACCAGTTGAAATTGTGCGTACTGATATAGTTGGAGCAACTACAACAAAGGGTTTAAAAGGTGATAAATACTTTATGTTATTAGTTGATGATTATACAAGAATGACTGCAATTTTCTTTCTCAAGAATAAGTTAGAAGATTTTGAAAACTTCAAGATATACAATGAAATGGTTGAAAATTAAGAGTTCACTTTAAAGGAATTTATGGCCTATTGCAACATTCATGGAATACAAAGGTAATTCTCCGTTTCTAGGACACCTCAACAGAATTGAGTTGTTGAAAGAAAGAACATGACAACATAGTAAATGGCTCGAACAATGCTAATGGATTCCAAATTGATAGATATATTTTGGACACAGGATGTGCATACAACAATTCACATTCAAAATAGAGTAATTCTCAGAAACAACACTAACAAAACTCCCTACTAGCTATGGAAAGGAAGACCAACAAATGTGAAACACTTCAGAGTTTTTGGAAGCAAATGCTACATCAAAAGAGAATATGGAAAAATGGGAAAGTTTGAATCTCGTGTGGACAAAGGAGTACTTGTTGGTTACTCAAGTACAAGGAAAGCATACAAGTGTTACAATATGAGATTGAACAAAGTTGTAGAAAGCATCAACGTAACAATTGATGAGACATGAAGCCCAGAATCAAAGGAAGAAGGAAATGAATCAATGGAACAACTTTTCGAGGAAGAAGCAGAAGATGAAAAGGAAGTACAAGAGGAATATGAAGAGAATCCAATAGAAGAAGAAGAGAAACTTCAGCAAGTGCCTCCAAAGACATGTAGCAGACAAGTATAGAAGAATCATCCTTCAGATCAAATTATTAGAAACAAAGATGCAGGAGTTGAGACTAGAAGAAGAATTTGTTCACTAGAACAAACACACCTAACACTCACATCTATGATTTAACCAACCTATTTTGAAGAGGCCAACACAGAACAAAGATAGATTGGTACATAAAGGATATGCACAGGTTGAAGGAATCGAATTTGAAGAGAAATTTGCCCCAGTTTCCAGAATGGAAGCAATCCAATTTCTTTTAGCTTATGCATGCTCTAAAACTATTAAAGTGTATGAGATGGACGTAAAATCAGCTTTTCTAAATGGGGAACTTGAAGAAGAAGTCTACATTGAACAACCAGAAGGATTTCAGTTGTCAGAGAATGCAGACTATGTGTGCAAATTAAACAAGTCCTTGTATAGTCTAAAACAGGCTCCTAGAGCATGGTACTTTAGTCTGGATAAATATCTAAAGTAGGCAGGGTTCAGAAAATGAAGTGCGGACAACAAACTCTACATCAAGGTAATTCAAGGTAATATTTTATTAATTGAAGTTTATGTTGATGATATTATTTTTGGTAGTGATGATGACAGGTTAAGCCATAAATTTGCAAAGGATATGCAGAACGATTTTGAAATGTCATTACTTGGAGAACTATCCTTCTTTCTGGGACTTTAGATACGTCAAATCAACCAAGGAACTTTTATTTTTCAAACCAAGTATATCATAGAAATGCTAAAGAGGTTTGGAATGGAAGATTGCAAACCGGTTGCAAGTTAAACAAAGATGATGATTCAAAGTCTATAGATCAGAGGCAATACAAGTCAATGATTGGCAGCCTACTATATGTGACAACATCTAGACCATATGTAATGTAGGCAGTTGGATAGGTGGCATGATTTCAAGAAGCACCAAAGGAATCACATGTATTAGTAGTGAAGAGAATTTTTAGATATCTCAATAGAACATAAGAATTTGGATTATGGTATCCAAAAGGAAAGGATCTATCTCTTATTTCCTACACAGATATAGATTGGGCAGGTTGTATTGATAATCGACGAAGCACCAGTGGAGTAGAATTCTACTTGGGTGAGTGTTTAGTATCATGTCTAAGAAAGAAACAATCATCAGTATCTCTATCTACAACCGAGGTAGAGTATATTGCAACAACAACATATTGTACACAGGTTCTTTGGATGAAACAAAATTTGACAGATATACAGGTTGAGTATGATGAGCCCATTCCAATCTATTGTGATAATAAAATCACCATCAGTATCTCAAAGAAGCCGATGATGCACTCCAAGATGAAGCACATTCCAATCAAGTGTCACTTTCTACGAGAACAAGTTGTAGAAAAGAACATCAGAGTTGAGTATGTGGGCAAAAAATAACAAGTGGAAGACATATCTACAAAACCACTACCACGAGAAGCCTTTGAGCATATTTTCTAGAGACTCAGATTTATTTCTACTCCAAAATGAATTCTTTTGAATTCTTATCTTATATGTCTTAGATGTACACGAGGAAGCACCATAAAGAGGACAGTTCAGTCAGGGGGAGCAGTTGTAGATGGAAAGACACCTTTGTCATTGATGACAAAGGGGGAGAGATTCATTAGATGCAGAGGACATAGTCATGGTTCCAGGGGGAGCAATGGTCACAGAGATGTAGAGGACAGAGGCATGTTTCCATGGGGAGCATGAATGATAGGACTTTTAGTATTGCATCAGAGTGTTTCCATCAATGCCAAAGGGGGAGACTATTGATTAAGGTTGGTTTTCATTGATGTCAACCCTTGAATAAATTCTGGTAGTGAATTTTGGTAGCACAACAAAGGTTTGGGTAATGGACCCAAGGTTGTTTCATGTATAATGGTACTAGTTTTAATATATTTGAAGGTAATACTATTCTATATGGATAGTACATGTCATTCCATTTCTGGTGGTATGTGGAATGTCACATAGCTCCTGACGGTTTGAGAGTTATGGAATTACAAAGTTGGAGGACCCTCACATGTTGGCTTGAAGCCCCAAAAGGTCAAAGAAGTCAAAGAGCTTGCAAAGAATAAATTATTATTTAAATGATAAAGTAAAGTGACAAAGTCAAGAGGGATTATTTAAATAATAGAGTGAAGTGACTAAATCAAATAAGATTATTTAAATGATAAAGTGAGGTGATAAAGTCAAGGAGGAATATTTAAATGATAAAGTAATGGAGAAATTTCTAATTGTGGAAAGTTGTTAGCCCTAAAAATGAGGAAAATAGGTTAAGTGACCTAGAAATAGGTTAAGTGACCTAGAAATGGGTTAAGTGACCTAGAAATAGGTTAAGTGACCTAGAAGATGAAGAGTATAAATAAGAGGCAAGGCTCTCTCATTTTACATAACACTTGAGAATATTGAATATCTAAAGGTGATTGAGGTAACCAAAGGATATCTAAGACAAATTTCAGAGGGAAGGTGAAGAAACAAAATCGGAATTCAAGGGAGGATAAATTCTTTTGATGATGCTTTCTAAGGTATGTTATTTACAGGTCATCTCACCATTTTCGCAATAACTTTTTTTATAGCATGATTCTGAACGTTAAATGATAGGACGTTTAGGAAACATATCCAAGTATATGTGGTAAAAAATTCAACTTGTGGGTCATTGTATTTTTGGAGTTACACTCTGTGGAAAATAGGGTTTGTGGCTAGTCCTGAAACTAGTCTAAAACATGTGTTTTGGGTAAAAACGTCATAAATTCTTCATAAGAGATCCAAATTTAGTAAGACCAAATTTTTTGGTTAGATTACAGTCTGTAGTATTCTTTGTAAAGTTTTCAGATCGATTCAACAAATATTCCGTGCGGGGCACGCTCTACAAGGTCACTCTCTAGAATAAACCAAAATTCAACAAGGTATGCCATTTTTGCTATAAATCCTTTTCAGAGAGGTTCCAAGTAGTGATACCTGGAGGAATTGCATAAAACACACAAAATAAAATTTTGTATCAGTTTCATATCTTTATTCATTACAGGTACATAGTTATGATTATTTCAAGTTAGGGTTGTTGACTAATCCAAAACTAGTCATGTGAGACTAAATACAAGTTTGATGAAAATGCTAGTCTCTTGTTGTTAAACTTGAGGAAGGTTTGCAGGTATGTGATCATATAAATTAGTTCTATTATAGATTTACAAATCATATTTGGATTATGAAGTTGATGAGGGCTTTTGGTTGAGGTACAAGTTGGGTACATGGTTGAGACAAGTAGTTGATGAGTTGGCACATACATGAGGTGTATAGTTGATGATGTTGGTACATATTGATGAGTCATAGTTGATGAGTAGTTGACACATGATTGGTACATGGTTTGTTTCACTTTTTTATGGTACAGGTTGATTACATATTGTTTGGTATAGGTTGTAGTCAGAGAACATAGGGGGTTGCAGCCTCCTTCTGGTTGTAGCTAGATAATAGGGGAGTTGGAGCTTCCTTTAGGTTGTATCATGAGAAACAAGGGGGTTGGAGCCTCCTTCAATGGAAAAAAGTATGCATTTTGGAGCATAAGGATGAAAACATATATACAGGCACAGGGATTTGAAATTTGGCAATCAATTGTAGATGGATACACAACACCAGTAGTTCCGCCAATAAATGAAAAAGCAGTGAAACTCAGTCAAAATAATTCAAACCAAAAATGCACTTCTGAATGGTCTTAGTGAAACAATATTCACCAAAGTTGCACACTGTAAATCCGCTAAAGAGATTTGGGACAAACTTCAAAATATTTATGAAGGAGATTAAAAAGTCAAAGCAACAAAGATTCAAACTTATAGAGGTGAGTTCAAACAACTTAATATGAAGGAATATGAGAATATTGCAACTTACTTTTTACGAGTTGATGAAATAGTAAATGCAATCATAGGATTGGGAGAAGAAATCAAAGATTCTGTAATTGTTCAAAAAGTACTAAGATCTCTTCCTATGAGATTTGACCCTAAGATATCAGCACTAAAAGAAAGATCACATCTAAACTGAATAAGCATGGACGAATTACATGTAATCTTCACAACATATGAAATGAGAACTGAAAAGGAAAATCATGATATAAAAGAAGCAACCTTCAAAGCATCCAAAAATTCAAAGCAAAAAGGAAAGAAAAAAGAAGAACATAGCAACAACAGTGACGTCTCAGAAAATGATGAAGAAGTGACCAACTTTGTCAAAATATAGAACAAGGGAACTGATGGTAGGTATAGAGGTAAGCTTCCTTTAATTTGTTTTAATTGTGATGGTATTGGTCATTTTTCTAACATATGTCCTTATAATAAAAAGAGAAATGATGAAGGTTACTCAAAAAGAAAACAAACATCTAAAGGAAAAAAAACCACAAAGAAAGTTTTAAAGAAAAGCTTATGCACGAAAGAAGACATCTTATCATCATATGAAGATGAAGTCAGTGACAGTGAGACACAAAGAGTTATATTCATGGCAGTAAAAGACTTTGATAAAGAAGACACTGAAGAAGAATATGAAGAAGTCGAAGAAGAAATTGAAGAGGTAGAAGTTGACTAATGAGAGGAATTAATGTGTGCCATAGAAGTTATCAGAAAAGAAAAGAAGAAAAACAAGAAACTACAAGAAGAACTAGACAAGAAAGAAGACACTCAAGAACTAGAACAAATGATCAAAAATTTGAAGGTTCAAATAGAAGAACATAAAAGAATTGAAGAAGCACTCAAAGAACATCTAGAAGAAAAAGACAAGATCATTGGAAATTTGGAAGCATAGATTGTCACATTAAGAAAGGATCTTCAAAAGAAAAATATGCNAACTAGACAAGAAAGAAGACACTCAAGAACTAGAACAAATGATCAAAAATTTGAAGGTTCAAATAGAAGAACATAAAAGAATTGAATAAGCACTCAAAGAACATCTAGAAGAAAAAGACAAGATCATTGGAAATTTGGAAGCAGAGATTGTCACATTAAGAAAGGATCTTCAAAAGAAAAATATGCAGAACATCTCAAAAGTTTTGGATGACATTATCAGCAGTCAAAAATCTCATCATCACAAGTCTGGACTTGGATACAATTAGACAGAAAAATGATCAAGCTCCAAAACAACAGAGAAAGAAACATATCCAAAAAGCTATGCAGAAACAATCAAGGGGGTAGGAATATCTACAAGGAAGATTACAGGGACACTCCTCCACCAAGAAGATTTAGATTTCAGAATCAACAACCGACAGATAGGCCTCAGGAAGAAGAATAATTTATAAGAGTGCCTCCTTTCAGAAGATCTTCAAATCCAAGGTATCAAACTATATTTTTTGGTTTATGTTATGCATGTAATAATTTTGGACATAAATATGTGAATTGCAGAGCTAACAACAAGAACACAAACAACTTTTAAAGTCATACACAAAGGAGTTATCCAAGAAGGCCTAGTGAAACACAGAGAAGACGTTACAACAAGTTTTAATCTTTGAGCACTGAAGTGGAATGTTACAAATGTAACAATTTTGGACACATGGACAAAGATTGTAGAATGACAGTCCCTCCTAGAGAACCACAACGGAATAACAACAGTCACAGATAGGAACCTCAAAAAAGGACATGGATAAGAAAGCATGATCTATGTAGCAATAAAGAATGCACACTCGCTCTACAAGATAAGAAGGAGAAACATGGTTGGTATGTTGAAAGTGGTTGTTCAAAACACATGACAGATGATAGAGATATATTTATTACATTACTAAAGGAAAGACATGGATCAGTCTCCTTCGGTAATGATGATTAAGCTAAAATCATTGGAAAAGGCACAGTCAGAATTGGGAACAAGAATACCAAGGTATAAAATTTTCTAATAGTAGAATATATGAAACATAATCTTCTAAGTGTGAGTCAAATGTGTGACCAAGTTCATAAATTTAATTTTGATTCACAAAAGTGAGAGATAAGAAAAGAAGGTTCAGGAAAATTGATTGTTACAACTGCAAGACTTCAAGAAACATATATGTATTAAGTGAAATTGGAAATGAAAAGTGTTGTCTAGGAAAGGAAGATGAAAGTTGGATATGGCACTGAAGAATGGGTCACATACATTTTGATAACATTGTCAAATTCAGAAAAAGAGAAGCAGTCAGAGAAATGGCCCGGATCACGAAACCAACCAACACTTTATGCAAGCATTGTCAACAAGGAAAGCAAACAAAGACCAGGTTCAAATCAAAGGAATATTCAACGACAAGACCACTGGAAATTGTGCATACTAATCTAGTTGGACCAACTACAACAAAGGGTTTAAAAGGTGAGAAATACTTTATGTTATTTGTTGATGATTATACAAGAATGACTGCAGTTTTCTTTCTCAAGAATAAGTCAGAAGCTTTGGAAAAATTCAAGATATACAAGGAAATGGTTGAAAATGAAATGAATTCAAAAATCAAATGCTTGAGATCTATTAATGGAGGAGAGTTCACTTCAAAGGAATTTATGGACTACTGCAACAGTCATGGAATAAAAAGGTAATTCTCCGTTGCTAGGATACCTCAACAGAATGGAGTTGTTGAAAGAAAGAACATGACAATACATGAAATGGCTCAAACAATGCTAATGGATTTCAAATTGACAGATATATTTTGGACACAGACAATGCATACAACAATTCACATTCAAAACAGAGTACTGCTCAGAAACAACACTGACAAAACTCCCTATGAGCTATGGAAAGGAAGACCAGCGAATGTGAAGCACTTCAGAGTTTTTGGAAGCAAATGCTACATCAAAGGAGAAGATGGAAAAATGGGAAAGTTTGAATATTGTGTGGACAAAGGAGTACTTGTTGGTTAATCAAGTATAAGGAAAGCATACAAGTGTTACAATCTGAGATTGAACAAAGTTGTATAAAGCATCAACGTAACAATTGATGAAACAGACAGACTAGAATAAAAGGAAGAAGGAAATGAATCAATGGAACAAATTTTCGGAGAAGAAGAAGAAGATGAAAAGGAAGCAGAAGAGGAATATGAAGAGAATCCGACAGAATCAGAAGAGAAACTTCAGCAAGTGCCTCCAAAGACACCTAGTAGACAAGTACAAAAGAATCATCCTTCAGATTAGATTGCCGGAAACAAAGACTCATGAGTTGAGACTAGAAGAAGAATCGGTTCACCAGAACAAACACACCTTGTACTCACATCTAAGATTGAACCAACCTATTTTGAAGAGGCCAGCAAGGATGAATTTTGGAACAAGGCCATGGATGAAGAATTGGATCAAATAGAGAAAAATGACACTTGGGAATTGGTTCCAAGACCAAAGGATAAGAATGTGATCGATGCAAAGTGGGTATACATGAATAATTGAACGAATATGGGCAGGTTACAAGGAAAAAATATAGATTGGTATGTAAAGGATATGCACAGGTTGAAGGAATCGACTTTGAAGAGACATTTTCCCCAGTTTCCAGAATGAAAGCAATTTGATTTCTTTTAGCTTATGCGTGCTCCAAAAATATTAAAGTGTATCAGATGGACGTAAAATCAACTTTTCTAAATGGGAAAATTTAAGAAGAAGTCTACATTGAACAACCAGAAGGATTTCAGTTGTCAAAGAATGCAGACGATGTGTACAAATTAAAGAAGGCCTTGTATGGTCTAAAACAAGCTCCTAGAGCATGGTACTCTAGACTGGTTAAATATCTATAGCGGGCAGGGTTCAGAAAAGGAAGTGCAGAAAACAACCTCTACATCAAGGTAAGTCAAGGTAATATTTTATTAATTGAAGTTTATGTTGATGATATTATTTTTGGTAGTGATGATGACAGGTTAAGCTAGAAATTTGCAAAGGATATGAAGAATGAATTTGAAATGTGATTACTTGAAGAATTATCCTTCTTTCTGGGACTTCAGATGCGTCAAAGCAACCAAGGAATTTTTATTTCTCAAACCAAGTATATAATAGAAATGATAAAGAGGTTCGGAATGGAAGATTGCAAAAATGTTATCACTCCCATGCAAACCAGTTGCAAGTTAAGCAAAGATGGTGATTCAAAGTCTACAAATCAGAGGCAATACAGGCCAATGACTAGCATCCTACTATATGTGAAAGCATCCAGACCATATGTAATGCAGGCAGTTGGATAGGTGGCATGATTTCAAGGAGCACTAAAGGAATCACATGTATTAGCAGTGAATATAATTTCCAGATATCTCAAAGGAACATAAGAGTTTGGATTATGGTATCCAAAAGGAAATGATCTATCTCTTATTTCCTACACAGATGTATATTGGGCAGGTTGTATTGATGATCGAAGAAGCACTAGTGGAGCAACATTCTACTTGGGTGAGTGTTTAGTATCATGTCTAAGTAAGAAACAATCATCAGTATCTCTATCTATAGTTGAGGCAGAGTATATTGCAGAAGAAACATGTTGTACATGGGTTATTTGGATGAAACACAATTTGACAGATATACAGGTTGAGTATGATGAGCCCACTCCAATCTATTGTGATAATACAAGCACCATTATTATCTCAAAGAACCCGGTGATGCACTCCAAGACGAAGCACATTACAATCAAGTATCACTTTCTATGGGAACATGTTGCAGAAAAGAACATCAAAGTTGAGTAAGTGGGCACAAAATAACAAGTGATAGACATATTTACAAAACCAGTTCCACTGGAAACCTTTGAGTATCTTCGCCAAAGACTTGGATTTATTTCTACTCCAAAATGAATTATTTATAATTCTTATCTTATATGTCTTAGATGTACACGAGGAAGCACCATAAAGAGGACAGTTCAGATAGGGGAGCAACCCCAGATGGAAAGATACCTTTTCCATTGATGAGAAAGGGGGAGAGATTCATCATATGCAGAGGACAGAGGCATGGTTCCATGGGGAGAAATGGTCACAGAGATGTAGAGGATAGAGTCATGTTTCTAGGAGGAGCATGAGTGATAGGATTTTCAGTATTGCATCAGAGTGTTTCCATCAATGCCAAAGGGGGAGATTGTTAATTAAGGTTGGTTTTCATTGATGTCAACCCTTGAAGAAAGTCTAGTAGTGAATTCCGGTAGCACAAAGGTTTAGGTAATGGACCCAAGGTTGTTTCATGTATAATGGTACGAGTTTTAATATATTTGAAGGTAATACTATTCTATATGGATAGTACATGTCATGCCATTTCTGGTGGTATGTGGAACATCACATAACTCCTCACAGTTTGAGAGGTATGGACTTATGAAGTTGGAGGACTGTTGGCCCTAGACCAAGTTTTGAGAGATCCTTGGTCAAGTTTGACCTATTTTGGGACTTAGACAGCCTATCAAAGACGGAGCCCAAGATGAAGCAAAGATTGCAGGATCTCAGCCCCTTTTTGGGTCCTTTTTGGGATTTGGGATGTCAGCCCATGGGTTTACCCATGTTTAGGCCTATTTTGTAAAGTATAAATAAGTAGCTAGGTGACATAAGTAGCCAAGGCCGATAATCTAAGTGCTAAGTGCAAGTAATGTTTGTAGATGCTCTGTGCATATTGTGAGAAACTTGCAGAGATAAGTGCAAGTGGTTGTAACCGACTATGAAAGGATTTGTGTTAGACCTAGCTCGGGGAAGGAGGATCTAGTGAGGTGCACGCAGATCTCCTGTCCTATGCAGAGTAGGGGTTTTGTGGCTCTGTGCATGTAGATGACTGATTGAAGCTAACAAAGAAAAAGATTTGGTGGACATAGCCCCAAGGTGGGGGTGAACCACGTAAATACTATGTTATTCTGCTCTATACGATGTTCTGATCTGTTTATGCCTTTACTTGCTAAGTTCTTTGATATACATATATAGATCTGTTTCTGCTTATGATGACCCTAGATGCTAGATCTGACCTATGTGAACTTGCTTAGTGATTGAATCTTCTAGATCTAATCTATTTATTTATGCTAAGTGCTTAGATACATTAGATCTGGGTGAATGCTACGATGCTCTGTTTTATCTGTGAAGTAGATATTGGTTAAATAATGATGAACTGATGGTGGTAAGTGCTCTATTGAGTATTATAATCACATATATGTGTCCCAGCTAAGGTTGCAGACACCTGAGTCCTGCAACCACCCTGCCTCTACCTC
>JASDQU010099823.1:349425-363813 GCA_032191745.1 Picea mariana
ATGAAAGAATATTTGATATGAGTAGATCTGATAAGAATAGTGAAAATAATGTTATACCTATGCATATAAAGAATGTTTGGACTAATAAGTGTATGCAGGATCCTAGAAAGAAATGTTTTTAGGTTAGCTACCATGATCCTAGCACACAGTATAGGGAAGGTTGGAGATCATTTAAAAGAAAGAGAGGATTAACCCTCTGTTACAGTTGTAGAAGACTAGGACATCTCGCTAAGGAATGCCCTAGGAGAAGACCTAGTTTTCTTTGTTGTAAATCTATGAACCATGAAGTATTGGATTTCCCTAGAATGATTTCTAAGGTTGAAAGAATGAATATGAACCAAGAAAACCCTAAGGAAGATCCATAAACTAAGATTGTGATAGAATCCTAGAAAGAATCAAAGAAAGTATTGCTACAGATGAAAGAAACCCTAAATGACCACCGACATGTCAGATTATCAAAGACATTTAAAGAAAAAGAATTCCTTGAAGAAAGAATAGGATACTTTGACATTGACTGTGTTCTAGATGAGGAAACATAGATGAATATCATGACAGAGAGAACTTGGGAATCTATAGGGAGGCTTGCTATGATTCCTTCATTAGGAGGAATAGGAATATTCAAAGGAAAGTTGATAAACCTATGTGGAAAGCTCACCCGGATACCTATGAATGCCAATGGAACTTTGACAGAGGAAGATTTTGAGATTATTAAATTTATTGAGAAAAATACCCCATTTACCATGCTGCTAGGAAAACCTTGGATTGAAAGAGATCAAGCTAGTAGGAAAGAAGAAGAAGAAGTTTTAAAACAATAGAAGAAACAGTTAAAAGAATTCATGACTAGAAGGATCGCAGACTTGATTGAAGAATAGAAGAATAGATCGAAGCTATTTAACACCAGAGACCCAGATGTCAAACTTGCAAGAACACTAGAAGACCCATAGAATATTGAAGTACCTATTCCAGATAAAGAAGAAGGATTACCCTCAAATATTAGAAAAGAATAACAACAACGTGAAGTAACTATGCCAAAAGAAGATAAGAATTAGAATGTAAAAAGGCATACTGAGATGAAGCTCACTGGGAAGAAGGCTAGAAAGCTAAGTAAGAAGAGATCTAAGATCGAAAAGTTGCAGAAGGTTCCAGAGGGAACCTCGCAGAAGGAAAATTTGCAAAATTGGAGCTTCGTTGGGATATAAGAACAACGACACATGGAACTTTGACATGGAGAAGCAATATAGCCTTTGGGGAAATTATAACCATTCGACCAATGCTCCAAACGGGAAGAAAGACATTTATGGACAAACAACTCACCATCCGACCATTGGGACCGTGCCATAACGGACACAATAGAGTTAATGAAGGCTTCATACCCATTGCAAGCGACTCATTGTCGAGTTACCTATTTATCCCATTGCTCCATGGACCGAAATTTTTTTTTCCAATCGAGAGTTTGAGCCCAGAGACTAAGTTGATTTTATACAGTAATCATCACACTCTTTCTATCTATTCTATTGCAGTGCCTAAGTTACTCCCTGAACCTGAGCTTTTTAACCCTGAGTGTGTATGTTGGACGAGTTGAGTGCTGCAGAGAAAGTTGTTGAAGAATATATGATCGACCTCATGACTGAAAGAGTCATGTCGATGTCTATAGATGTACAAGCATCATCGATGAGAGGAATTCAAGCCTCTCCGTCGACTGCTCGCGAAGTCAGACCATCCTATCCATCAGATGAAAATCAAACCAAGCACAAGCATGATCTAGTGAATGCCAAATTGATCCAAACTATATTACCCACCTATATTCCACCTCTGATCGACGCAGTAAATCGAGACAACATACCTAAGGATTTTGAGTACACCTTGGTCACTACGTACCTCCCAAAGGGGATCCACGCAGTTCGAGCAGACCAAGATAAGATTGCAGCGTTGAAGTTCAAAGAATTCAACCTTGGAGATTGCAAAGTCTATAACATGATCACCCCACATAATTACCTGACCAGAGCTAAGGGGAAGAACTCAAAGATAATCCCCCAGTGGTGGACTATGAACCTCACGTAGTCCACCCTGATGAACGTCATGAAGATTCCCCACTTTGGTAGACACCAGGAAGTCAATGGATGTGTCAAGTTGTTGCTTTATTGTTACCATGGTGGCTATTTGTGGCTAAATAGTCGTATAAATGTTTATCCAAAGATGGTCAATCAGATCATGGGGTTGAGTATGAAAGGATCTGATCCACAAGATTTTTACCTCAGAAAATCCATGGATCGCGCTCTAGCACAGAAGATCAAGGACACTTATGGCGAAGTCGAGAAGGGAATGTGAGGCTACAGGTATCTTCCATCCAGAGTGGCACAATGTGCCTCGCCTATCAGTTGATTCCAGGGAAGTTAGTAAGAAAGAAACAACCTACCCAAGTCATCAGTTTTGTAGTCGACCTCGCACGAAAGTGCACAGAAGGCCTTCAAATGAACTGGGTGAAGTACCTGGTGAACTAGTTGGAAATCGACTGCAGAGAAGAACATTATCAAGGATATGAATTTCATTTCAGCTGGCTCTTGATCCTTATAGATTTTATTGTCTAGGAGATGCCGGAAGGTGTGACCTTCCCGGACATCGAGCCCTTTGAACCACTAGACTCAAAGTTTAGTACACTATGGTATTCAAGCGATATGAATAAACAATGGCACTCAAATGCTATTTTTCATACCTACTATAATCAGTTGAAGATAGCCATACAGTATGAGCCTCGCATGACTCCGAACATTGTACACCAGTTCAGGCCTTTGATGAAGTTCAACGAAGATGGAAATTTTATTTACATCGTAGCGCGCTCCGACGAACACAAGAAACAGATTCAATCCTACTATAAGTTGACGAAGGAGGTCTTGGAGGAGATCACTAAGGAATATTCGGTGGACCTCCTTATTCCAGTTGACCCTCCGTAGATATCTGACATCGACAACCCCGAAACAGCATAGGATACACCCAGACCTAGCAGGACAAAGAAGACTGAAGAGGTCCAAGGATTAGACAGTGCATCCAGGAAGACTGCTTCAATATCACCAGAGMAAGGAGGTGATGGAGAAGATTTAGATSACAAAGAAGTCGAACATAAGCAAGGAGACGAGGTTGATCCCCTGAAGAAGAGGAAAGGTTCACCTCCGAAACCTTCCTCCCAGAAGAAATGGAAGGCCACCATGACCAAGATGCAGATTGTCCTCACCTCCAATGACTTCAACTTCCTCATAGCATCCCTGCAAGATGCTTTGTTGGAAATAACATAGAAACAAGAAGCAAAGAAAGCGGAGATGTATGATCGAATTGAGACTGAACTATGAGGGGTACAACAGGCCCTACAGTCCATTCGTGTAGTCTCCACTGTGTCGAGAGAACCAGAATTGGGAGATGAGCCAGCTC
Organism: Picea mariana; assembly: GCA_032191745.1. NCBI lineage: Eukaryota > Viridiplantae > Streptophyta > Pinopsida > Pinales > Pinaceae > Picea > Picea mariana. The sequence continues at coordinate 352,849 of JASDQU010099823.1, forward strand.
AACTCCACCACCTAGTCGATACAGTCAAATCTCTCCTTCGATGATCAAAGGAAGAAATAGAGCAAGCCACTAAGGCTTTGACACAAGTACAAGGATTACTCGTAAAGTAACGTAGTGCTGCAGAACAGGAAAATATTGCTCTCCAGGCGAAGTTTGATGAAGAAAAAGCATAGCAAAAGCAAGAAAAGGAACATTTTCTCGCAGAGAAACTCGAAGTAAAAGAAGTGGTCAATAGAGCACTTCTCTCTGTGACAGTCTTAGAAATCAAGGTAGAAGACCGAGTTACATAGCAGGTGAACCAGCTCGTAGAACCCATCCAAAAACTACACCAACGCATAACAGATTTGGAGCTATGCACTGTACCTAATACCCCACAATATGTAAGAGACCAAAGAGAAGCAACTGCCCAAAGCACAGTTGAAAGGCTAAAGGCTCTTACCCTGGAATGTAAGAAACTCACTGATCACAGTGCCCAGACCTATGAAAAACTTATGAAGAACCCAGAATTGAAGCCACTGGAGTCGCATCTCCAAGAGGTGAAGTATCAAGCCAAAAAGATATAGACGCAGCTAAAGCCCCTATCAGTTGTGGAAAGAATGAAGCACTCCCTAGAGCAATGCACTGCACAACATCAAATCCACACTATCTAGAATAGAGTTATGGAAGTAACTCAGAGGATCCAACCTGTACAAGATAAGGCATATCAATTGTTTACAAATGTATAAGGCCAAGGAACAGAGCTAGAGAAGGTTGTCAGTACAGCTGAACAACATCTAGAGGGACCCATCAACAATGCAGTCATCCAAGAGTTCATTGAACAGGAGGTCGTAGCAAAGAAGCAAGTCGAAGTAGCTCGAGCCAAGCTCGACATGTTCGAAGTAGAACTAGTCAGACCAGTGTGACTCAAGATGAGTCAAAGGTGAGTGTTGGGGGCCTGTTGGCCCTTGACCAAGTTTTGGGAGATCCTTGGTCAATTTTGACCTATTTTGGGACTTAGACAACCTATCGAAGGTGGAGCACAAGATGAAGAATATATCGCGGGATCTCGACCCCTTTTTGGGTCCTTTTTTGGATTTAGGATTATGTAATGGGTATGGGATGTCAACCCATGTTTAGGCCTATTTTGTAAAGTATAAATAAGTAGCTAGGTGAATTAAGTAGCCAAGGCCGATAAGCTAAGTGCTAAGTGTAAGTATGGTTTGTAGATGCTCTGTGCATATTGTGAGAAACTTGTAGAGCTAAGTGCAAGTGGTTGTAACCGACTGTGAAAGGCTTTGTGTTAGACCTAGCTTGGGGAAGGAGGATCTGGTGAGGTGTGTGCAGATCTCCTGTCCTATGTGGAGTAGGGTTTTTGTGGCTTTGTGCATGTAGATGACTGATTCAATCTAATAAAGAAGAAGAGTTGGTGGGCGTAGCCCCAGGGTAGGGGTGAACAGCATAAATATTGTTTTATTCTGCTCTGTGCGATGTTCTGATGTGTTTATGTCTTTACTTGCTAAGTGCTTTGATATAGATAGATAGATCTATTTGTGCTTATGATGACCCTGGATGCTAGATCCGACCTATGTGAACTTTCTTAGTGATCGAATCTGCTATATCTAATCTATTTCTTTATGCTAAGTGATTAGATACATTAGATCTGGGTGAATGTTGCAATGCTCTGTTTTATCTGCGAAGTAGATATTGGTTAAATAATGATGATCTGATGGTGCTAAGTTCTCTATTAAGTATTATAATCACAGATCTATGTCCCAGCTAAGGTTACAGACACCTGAGTCCTACAACCACCCCTGCCTCTACCTCAGGTGAGACTTCATATTCTTGCAAGTGTTTCCGAAAGGGTCGGTAGTTAGGATTTTGTTGGTGCATTGTTGTAGCGTTGAACCATGGGTCTTCCCCTATGCCAACAAATGGTTCCGTTTTTGGGACCTAAAACTCTGATTGTTGGGAACTCAAGAAGAAGAATCTTTGTGCAAAGATCCAACCTGAAATTGTGAAAGCTCTGTGTGTAGATCTATTGCTCTAAGTGTGTAGTACTTTACTTAGCTTGAAAATCTCTATGCCAAGAAAAGAAGTCTAATATGAAGAAAAGAGGTAAGATCTGAAAGCTTTGTGCTCTATAGAAGTAATATAAGTGGAGTTTTATTTTTCAACAGTATGGATCTAGGTATGTTTGATAGATTCTATCCTAGCTTGAAAACTAGGGTATTAATAGATGGAATAATATTTGATATGAGTAGATCTGATAAGAATAGTGAAAAATATGTTATAYCTATGCATAGAAAGAATGTTTGGACTAATAAGTGTATATAGGATCCTAGAAATAAATGTTTGTAGGTTAGCTACCATGATCCTAACACACAATAMAGGAAAGGTTGGGGATCATTTAAAAGAAAGAGAGGATTAACCCTCTGTTACAGTTGCATAAKAYCGAGACATCTCGCTAAGGAATTCTCTAGGAGAAGACCTAGTTGTCTTTGTTGTAAACCTATGAACCATGAAGTATTGGATTTCCCTAGAATGATTGCTAAGGTTGAAAGAATGAATATGAACCAAGAAAACCCTAAGGTAGATCCGAAAACTAAGATTATGACACAATTCGAGAAAGAATTAGAGAAAGTATTGCTACAAATGAAAGAAACCCTGAATGACCACCGACATGTCAGATTATCAGAGATCTTCAAAGAAAAAGAATTCCTTGAAGTAAGAATAGGAGACTTCAACATTGACTATGTTATAGATGAGGAACCAAAGGTGAATATCATGACAGAGAGAGCTTGGGAATCTATAGGGAGGACTGCTATGATTCCTTCATTAGGAGGAATAGGACTATTCAAAGGAAAGTTGGTAAACATATGTGTAAAGATCACCCAGATACCTATGAATGCCAATGGAACTTCAATAGAAGAAGATTTTGAGATTATTAAATTTATTGAGAACAGTACCCCATTTACCATGCTACTAAGAAGACCTTGGATTGAAAAAGATCAGGCCAATATGCAATAATAAGAAGAAGTTTTAGAACAACAAAAGAAAGAGTTAAAAGAATTCATGACTAGAAAGATCGCACACTTGATTGAAAAACAAAAGAACATATCAAAGTTATTTAACGCCAGAGACCCGGATGTCAAATTTGTAAGAACACTAGAAGACCCATAGAAGATTGAAGTACCTATTCCAGATAAAGAAGAAGGATCACCCTCGAATCTTCAGAAATAATCTCAACAACGTGAAGTAACTATGCTAAAAGAAGATAAGAATCAAAATGTAAAAAGGAATTCTGAGATGAAGCTCACTGGGAAGAAGGATAGAAAGCTAAGTAAGAAGAGAGATAATATCAAAAAGTTGCAGAAGGTTCCAGAGGGAACCTCGCAGAAGGAAAATTTGCAAAATTGGAGCTTCGCTGGGATATCAGAACAACGACACATGGCACTTCGCCATGGCGAAGCAATATAGTTGTTGGGGACATTATAATCGTTACACCAATGCTCTAAATGGGTAGAAATACATTTATGGATAGACAGCTCACCATTCGACCGTTGGGACCACGCCATAACAAACAGAACAAAGTTAATGAAGTCTTCATACCCATTGCAAGCAACCCATTTTTGAGTTACCTATTTATCACGTCGTGCCATGCACCGAGAAAACTTTTTCCAATCGAGAGTTTGAGCCCACAGACTAAGTTGATTTTATGCAGTGATCATTGCACTCTTGCTATCTATTCTATTGCAGTGTCTAAGTTACTCCCTGAACCTGAGATTGTTAACCCCAAGTCTGTATGTCGGATGAGTTGAGCACTGCAGAGAAAGTTGTTGAAGAATTTATGATCGATCTCATGACTAAAAGAGTCATGTCGATGTCTTCATGTGTATAGGCATCATCGATGAGAGGACTGTAAGCCTCTTCGTTGACTTCTCGTGGAGCCGGACCATCCCAACCATCAGATGAAAAGTGAACCAAGCACAGGGATGATCTAGTGAATGCCAAATTGATCCTGACTATATTACCCGCCTATATTACACCTTTGAGCGGCGCAGTAAATCGATATAGCGTACCTAGATATTTTCAGTACACCTTGGTCACTGCATACCTCCCAAAGGGGATCCGTGCAGTTTGAGCAGACCAAGATAATATTGCATCGTTGAAGTTCAGTGAATTCAACCTCAGAGATCAAAAAGTATATAACATGCTCCCCCCACATAAGTACCTAGCCAGAACTAAGGGGAAGAATTCAAATATAATCCCCCAGTTGTGGACTATGAACCTCGCACAGTCCACCCTGCTGAACGCCATGACGATTCCCCACTTTCGTAGACACTAGGAAGTCAATTCCTATGTCAAGTTGTTGCTTTCTTGTTACCATGGCGACTATTTGTGGCTAAACCATCGTATAAAATTTGATCCGACGCTAATCAATCAAATCACTGGGTTGAGTATGCAAGGAACTGATTCACAAGAATTTTACCCTAGAAAAGCCATGGATCGCACTCTAGCACAGAAGATCAAGGACACTTATGGAAATGTCGAGAAGGGAACACGAGGCTATGAGGTAGCTTCTATCCAGAGTGGTGCAGTGTGCCTCGCCTTTTTGTTGATTGCAGGGAAGTTATTAAGAAAGAAACGACCTACCCAAGTCACCGGTTTTGTAGTTGACCTAGCAGGGAAGTGTGCAAAGGGCCTTCAGTTGAACTGGGAAAAGTACCTGGTGAACCAGTTGGAAATCAACTGTAGATAAGCACAAGATTAAGGATATGAATTTCATTTCAGTTGGCTCTTGATCCTTATATATTTTATTTCCTGGGAGATGGCGAAAGGTGCGACCTCCCTAGACATTGATCCCTTTGAACCACTAGCCATGAATTTTAATACACTGTGGTATTCAGCGATATGAATAAACAATGGAAGTCAAATGTTGTTTTTCATACCTACTACAATCAATTGAAGATATACATACATTCAGAGCCTCGCATGACTCCGAACACTCTACACTGGTTCAGACCTTTGATGAATTTTAGCACAAATCGACATTTTATTTACATCACAGTGCGCACCGACGAACACAAGAAATGGATTCAATACTACTATAAGCTAATGGAAGAGGACTTGGAGGATATCACTAAGGACTGGTTGGAGGACCTCCTTATTCTATCATACCCTGCAGAGATATCCGACATTGACAACCCCTAAACAACATAGGATACACCCGGACCTAGGAGGACAAAGAAGACTGAAGAGATCCAAGGATTAGACAGTGCATCTGTGAAGAATGCTTCCATATCACCAGAGCAAGGAGGTGATAGAGAATATTTAGATGACAAAGAATTTGAACAGAAGCAAGAAGATGAGGTTGATCCCCTAAAGAAGAGGAAAGGTTCACCTTCAAAACCTTCCTCCCAGAAGAAATTGAAGGCCACCATGACCAAGATGCAGACTATCCTCACCTTCGATGACTTCGAATTCCTCATAGAATCCCTACAAGATTATTCGCTAGAAATAACATAGAAACAAGAAGAAAAGAAAGAGGATATGTATGATCAAATTGAGTCTGAACTTTGAGGGGTACAATAGGCCCTATATTCCATCCACGCAACCTCCATTGCGTCGGGAGAACCAGAATTGGGAGATCAACCAGCTCAACTCCACCTCCCAGCCGATGCAGTCGAAGCTCGCCTTCGATGAGCATAGGAAGAAATAGAGAAAGCCACCCAGGCTTTGACATAAGTACAAGGAGTACTTGTAGATCAACGCAGTGCTACAGAATAGGAAAATCTTTCTCTCCAAGCAAAGTTTGATGAAGAAATAGAACATCTACAGAAAGAAAAGGAATATTTTCTCGCAGAGAAACTCGAAGTAAAAGAAGTCGTCAACAGAGAACTTCGCTCTGAGACAGTCTTAGAAATCAAGGAATAAGACTGAGTTACACAGCAGGTGAACCAGCTCACAAAAGCCATCCAACAGCTACACCAACACATAGCATATTTGGAGCTATGCACTATACCTAAGACCCCACAAGATGTAAGAGACCAAAGAGAAGCAGCCACCCGAAGCGCAGTTGAAAGGATAAAGGATCTTACCCTAGAATGTAAGAAACTTACTGATCACAGTGCCTAGAACTATGAAAAACTCACGGAGAACCTAGAATTGAAGGAACTGGAGTCGCAGATCCAAGAGGTGAAGTATCAAGCCAAAAAGATACAGGCACGGCTGGAGCCCCTATCAGTTGTGGAAAGAATGAAGCTCTCCCAAGAGCAACGCACTGCACAACAACAGATCCACACTAAATAGAGAAGAGTTATGGAAGTAACTCAAAGGCTCCAACCTATACAAGATAAGGCCTATCAATTGTTTACAAAGGTAGAAGGCCAAGNAAGAGGTGAAGTATCAAGCCAAAAAGATACAGGCACGGCTGGAGCCCCTATCAGTTGTGGAAAGAATGAAGCTCTCCCAAGAGCAACGCACTGCACAACAACAGATCCACACTAAATAGAGAAGAGTTATGGAAGTAACTCAAAGGCTCCAACCTGTACAAGATAAGGCCTATCAATTTTTTACAGAGGTAGAAGGCCAAGGAGCATAGCTAGAGAAGGTTTTCACTATAGATAAACAACATCTAGAGGGACCCATCAATGATCCAGTCATCCAAGAGTTCATTGAACAGGAGGTCATAGCACAACAACAAGTTGAATCATCTCGAGCCAAGCTCGAGGAATTCAAAGCAAAACTAGTCAGACCAGAGTGACTCGAAATGAGTCACAGGTGAGTGTTGGGGTCCTGTTGGCCCTTGACCAAGTTTTGGGAGATCCTTGGTCAAGTTTGACCTATTTTGGGACTTCGACAGTCTTTCGAAGATGGAGCGTAAGACGAAGCGTATATCACAGGATCTTGGCCCCTTTTTGGGTACTTTTTGGCATTTGGGATTATGTAACGGGTATGGGATGTCATCCCATGGGTTTACCCATGTTTAGGCCTATTTTGTAAAGTATAAATAAGTAGCTAGGTGACATAAGTAGCCAAGGCCGATAAGCTAAGTGCTAAGTGCAAGTATGGTTTGTAGATGCTCTATGCATATTGTGAGAAACTTGTAGAGCTAAGTGCAAGTGGTTGTAACCGACTATGAAAGGCTTTGTGTTAGACCTAGCTCAGGGAAGGAGGATCTGGTGAGGTGCACGTAGATCTCTTGTTCTATGCAGAGTAGGGTTTTTGTGGCTCTGTGCATGTTGATGACTGATTGAAGCTAATAAAGAAGAAGAGTTGGTGTATGTAGCCCCAGGGTGGGGGTGAACCACGTAAATAATCTGTTATTCTTCTCTGTGCGATGTTCTGATGTGTTTATGTCTTTACTTTCTAAGTGCTTTGATATAGATAGATAGATCTGTTTGTGCTTATGATGACCCTGGATGCTATATATGACCTATGTGAACTTGCTTAGTGATTGAAGATGCTATATCTAATCTATTTATTTATGCTAAGTTCTTAGATACATTAGATCTAGGTGAATGCAACGATGCTTTGTTTTATCTGTGAAGTAGATATTTGTTAAATAATGATGAAATGATGGTGCTAAATGCTCTATTAAGTATTATAATCAAATATCTATGTCCTAGCTAAGGTTGCAAACACTTGAGTCCTGCAACCACCCCTGCCTCTACCTCAGGTGAGACTTCATCTGCTCGCAGGTGTTGCCGAAAGGGCCGATAGTTAGGGTTTTGTTGGTGCATTGTTTTAGCGTTGAACCCTGGGTCTTCTCCTGTGCCAACAAGGACCCTCATATGTTGGCTTGAAGACCCAAAAGGTCAAATAAGTCAAAAATATTTCAAAGAAGAAATTGTTATTTAAATTATAAAGTAAAGTGACAAAGTCAAGAAGGATTATTTAAATAATAAAGCGAAGTGACAAAATCAAATAATATTATTTAAATGATAAAGTGAGGTGACAAATTCAAGGAGGAATATTTAAATGATAAAGTAATGAAGGACTTTTCTAATTATGGAAAGTGGTTAACCCTAAAAATGAGGAAAATAGTTTAAGTGACCTAGAAATGGGTTAAGTTACCTGGAATATGCAGAGTATAAATAAGAGGCAAGGCTCTCTCATTTTACATCACACTTGAGCATATTGAATATATATAGGTGATTGAGGTAACCAAAGGATATCTAAGCCGAATTTCAGAGGGAAGGTGAAGAAAGAAGGTCATAATTCAAGGGAGGATAAATTCTTTTGATGATGCTTTCTAAGGTATGTTATTTATAGTTCATCTCACCATTTTTGCAATAAAACAATTTCTGGAATGATTCAGACCATTAAATTGATAGGACATTGAGGAAACATATCCAAGTATCTGTGGTAAAAAATTCATCTTTGGAGTTACACTCCGTGGAAAATAGGGTTTGTGGCTAGTCCTGGAACTAGTCTAAAACAAGTGTTTCGGGTAAAAACGTCATAACTTCTTCATAACAGATCCAAATTTAGTAAGACAAAAAAATTTGGTTATATTACAGTCTGTATTATTCTTTGTAAAATATTTAGATCGATTCAACAAATATTTCGTGTGGGGCACGCTCTATAAGGTCGCTCTCTAGAATAAGCCAGAATTCAACAAGGTTTGCCATTTTTTCTATAACTCCTTTTCAGAGAATTTCCAAGTAGTGATACCTAGAGGAATTGCATAAAACACACTAAATAACATTGTGTATCATTTTCAGATATTTATTCATTATAGGTACATAGTTATTATTATTTCAAGTTAGGGTTGTTGACTAATCCAAAACTAGTCATGTGAGACTAAAGAAAATTTTGATGAAAATGGTAGTCTCTTGTTGTTAAAGTTAAGGAAGGTTTGTAGGTATGTGATCATATACACCAGGTTTATTACAGAGTGAAAAATCATATTTGGATGATGAAATTGATGAGGTCTTTTGGTTAAGGTACATGTTGGGTACATGGTTGAGACAAGTAGTTGATGAGTTGGCACATACATGAGGTGTATAGTTGATGAGTAGTTGAAACATGATTGGTACATACTTGGTACATGGTTGGTTCACTTTTTTATGGTACAAGTTGATTACAGGTTGTTTTGTACAGGTTGGTGCATGGTTGATGCACTTGTTTATGGTACGGGTTGATTACAGGTTGAGGTACAGGTTGATGCATGGCTCAGGTTTATTGGTACAGGTTTACAACGGTATATATCACAGTGATAGTGTGACAATGGTTCCATCATTCTACTTCTACTTCAGGGTGGTTGGACGGGGCAAGGACAGGTGGTTGTAGCCACCTTCTGGTTGTAGCTAGAGAACATAGGGGGTTATAGCCAGAGAATAGGGGAGTTGGAGATTCCTTCAGGTTGTATCCTGAGAAACAAGGGGGTTGGATCCTCCTTATAGTTGTAGCTAGAAAACAAAGGAATTTGGTTCTTCCAATGAATGTAATTCTTCAAGGCATATAAGAAAAAGAATTATGTGGTTTTCTCCCACTTTGGGTTTCCATGTAAAATGTTGGTGTACTGTGTATGTGTATGATTGTTCATTTGTTCATTGCTTATTTACTCTTAATTTATTGGATGATAATTCTACATTGATATAACACTTGGATTATATGGTTAAAAAGGATTAAATTGCTCTATTACTGATTCACCCCCCCTCTCAATAATCCAAAACCAACCATGTTTCTTCTGCTTAGCTTGTAGAGTGAGTGTGCATTCTTCATTGCTATACTAATTCTTCTTTCTTATCCATGGTCTCTTCTGAGGTTCATGTTTGTGACTGTTGTTTTTCTGTTGTGGTTCTCTAGGAGGGATTGTCATTCTACAATGTTTGCCTATGTGTCCTAAGTTGTTGCACTTGTAGCATTCCACTTCAGTGCTCAATGATTCTAACTTGTTGTAGCTTCTTCTCTGTGTTTCACTAGGCCTTCTTAAATATTCATTTTGTGTATGAATTTCAAATTTGTTTATGTTCCTGCTATTAGCTTTGCAATTTACAGCTTTATGTCCAAAATTATTGCATGCATAACATAAACCAAAAAAGATAGTTTGATACCTAGGAGTTGAAGATTTTCTGAAAGGAGTTACTCTTATGAATTCTTCTTCTTCCCGAAGCCTATTTGTTTATGTCGGTCGTGATTCTGAAGTCTGAATCTTCTTGGTGGAGAAGTTTCTATGTAATCTTCCTTGTAGATCTTCATATCCACTTTGATTGTTTTCGCATAGATTTTTAGGTATGTTTCTTGTTTTGTTGATTTGGAGCTTGATTCCTTTTCTGTCTGATTGTATCCAAGTATGGACTTGTCATGATGAGGCTTTTGACTGCTAATAATGTCATCCAGAACTTTTGAGTTGTTTTCCATATTTTTTTTTTGAAGATCCTTTTTCAATGTAACACTCTCTGCTTCCAAATTTCCAATGATCTTGTCTCTTTCTTCTAACTTTTCTTTGAGTTATTCTTCAATTAATTTATCTTTTTCTATTTGAACCTTCAATTTCATGATCATTTTTTCTAGTTCTTGAGTGTCTTATTTCTTGTCTAGTTATGCATGTAGCTTATTGTTTTTCTTCTTTTCTCTTCTTATAACTTCTATGGCACTCAACAATTCTTCTCGGTAGTCAACTTCTACCTCTTCATATTCTTCTTTGGTGTCGTCTTTATTAGATTATTATATTTCCATGAATATAACTCTTTTTGTCTCACTGTCACTAACTCCATCTTCATCTGATGAGGAGATGTCTTCTTTGGTGCATAAGCTTTTCTTGAAATATTTCTTTTTGGTTATTTTGTCTTTATATGTTTGTTTGTTATTTGAGTAATCTTCATCATTCCTCTTATTTTTCTTATGAGATTTGTTAGAAAAATGACTAATACTATCACAATTAACACAAATCAATGGAAGCTTACCTTTATATCTGATGTTGGTTCCCTTGTTCAATCTTTTGACAAAGTTGGCCACCTCTTCTTCATCATCTTCTGA
>JASDQU010099823.1:373740-385299 GCA_032191745.1 Picea mariana
AGCTTCAGTTAATCAGGTTATAGCAAAAAGCCATCCAAATCCCTCTTCGCATATGATAGAAGATCTACGTAGCTCACTAGATCCTTCTTCCTTGTGCTTCAACACAAATCCTATCACAACCTCCTACAACAACTTGCACTGAGCTATGCAAGTCTCTTACAATCATTCATAGAGCATTTACAATCCACATTCGATCACACAGATCTCATTACTAGCATTAATCCATCGACTCTCTTCTACCTCACCTAGACATCTATATATACATACAAAATAGGCCTAAACATGGGTAAACCCATGGGCCAACATCCCAATCCCATTACATTATCCCCAAAAACCCAAAAAGGGGTCTAGCTTCCACGATTTCTGCTTCGCGTTGTGCTCCATCTTTGACAAGCTGTCGAAGTCCCCAAAACAGTCAAATATGACCAAGTTTTCCTCAAAACTTGGTCAAGGGCCAACAACCATAATTGTTTCACTTGTGACATTCAACATTGTAATCTTTTAAAGGGGAGAATGAATTATATTTTATTTTCTATGCATTATTCTTGTTGTTCTTATATCTTTGGACATTTTTAGCATTGTACTTTCTATAGGATTTACAATGTTCTAATTTAGGTCCAAAATTATTGCAAGAATAACAATATCCAAGGAAGATATGTTGATATATATTAGGGGAAATCCTCTTGTTCACTATATTATTATTGTTTTCTTTTTCTTTTGTAGTGGGTGTTGTTTTCTATTTACTAGGAACACTCTTTAATGGTACCATCTTCCCCTTGTTATCTTCCCTTTTTAAGGGGATTCTAAGAGCATATGCATAATTGATTGGTTGTTTATCAGTCTTATGTTTTGTAGACGCAAAATATTAATCATATCTCAGTCCTGTATTATTGCTTGGTGATCTTTGACTATTAATAATTTCATTCGATATTTTTTAATTGTTCTCAAATATTGATTGGTTTTTTCCTTTCTCGAATTCCCTCTTTAGTTGAACAATTTCTATCTCTAGCTTCTTACAATCTTGGTGTTTTTCATTGAGTTGTTTATTCAATAATTCTTCATTTCTGTTGGCTTCTCGAAGTTGATTCTTCAGGTAAATGATGATTTTATCTGATTCTTTGATGGTTTTTGAAACTTCCTTTTCTCTTAATTGTTGTGATTCTTCAAATTCTAGCAGTTGTCCCCTCAGTAACTTGTTCTTCTTTTTATACTTTCTAATTTCATCCAGAGCACTAATTAGTTCTGCTTCTAGGTCTACTTCTCCTTCAACCTCAAAATTTTCCTCAATCTTAGAATTATTTTTAGAAATATTATCTTTGGTTTCTATACCCATAAATAGATGTTCTAACTCTTCATCTTCACTCATGTCAGATGAACTATTGTCTTCTTTGGAGTAGATGTTTTTCTTTTTCTTGTAGAATTTATTTTTGTATTGGGTTTTATCATTTTTATGGTATATTTTATTGTAATCTTCTTCATCGTCATTATCCTCTTGTTTGGGATAGGGACATTTGTTAGAAAAATGTCCAATTTTTCCATAGTCAAAGCATTTGAAAGGTAACTTTCCTTTGTATTTTTCAGACCCCTTATTGAGTTTCCTTATAAATTTGGCCTCTTCTTCATATGATATGTTTGAGTGATTTTTATTTGGCACATGCTCATGGTTCTTTGTTTCTTTTGATGCTTTGAAGGTTGTTTTCCTTTTTGATGACTTTTCTTTCCCGATTATTATTTCATAAGCTATAAGAATCCCATGAAGTACATCCATTGTAAGGTTGTCAAGGTCTTATTGATCTTCCAAGGTAGATACCTTGGCATCATATCTCATTGGTAATGATATCAACACATTTTAGACAATAATCTTGTCTTTTATATCTTCTCCCAACGCTCTAATTGAATTGAATATTCCATCCACTCTTTGAAATATTCTGCATTTTTTTCTTCCTCTTTCATCTTCAAACTCTCAAACTTCCCTCTATATGTTTTAAGTTTTTCTTCCTTAAATTTTCCATCTCCTTCATAGATGATTTTAATTTTGTCCCAAATTTATTTTGTTGATTTACAATGCATCACTTTTACAAATACAAGGTTTTCTAATCCACCCAAAATTGCATTAATAGCCCTTGAATTATCATTGTAGAGTTTCTTTGCAGTAGAATTTGAAGGTGCAGTAGTTGGTGCAGTGTAAGCATTTACCAAAAATAGCCAAACATCACATCCAAGAGACATTGCATAGCTTGTCATCCTTATACTTTAAAATGCATAATCATTTCCTTTGAATAATGGTGCTCTGTTGGAGGACATTCCTTCTTGCCATTGGATTTCTCATAATCTTCCTTCAAGTGGTTAGACTGTGGTGAAGGAACCCGCTCTGATACCAATTGTTTAAATATTGGCCAATACTGAGAAGGGGGGTGAATCAATATTGCTTCTTTTTGAATACTTTTAATAATAATTAATTATTAAACTTATTAATCACAACAATTGATCAATAAGAATTTATTGAAAGCATAAATTAAATATAACAATAAAAAAAATGTACAAGTTACAATGTGTAGGAGACACCAATCTCTCTTCTTTTGAGCACCAAATCAAGGAGACACCAATCCCATGTTTTAGAGAACCAACTCATGGAAGCACCAACACCCTTGTCTCAGAGCACCACCTCTAGGAAGCACCAACTCTCTTGTTTCAAAGCACCAACTCTAGGAGGCACCAACTCCCTTGTGAAATTGGCTTTAACATGCATAGGACAATAATCCTCCCAATAGCTAGAGAGCATAGGGGGTTATATCCTCCTTCTGGTTGTAGCCAGAGAATTTGGGAGTCGGAGCTTCCCTCAAGTTGTAGATGTTAGGACCCATAAATGTCCCTTTTTCATCACATCTTTTACCTATTCAAACTTATCATCTCTAAGTTAAATTCCTACTATAATGCGTGCTAAGACCTTTTTTTCCCAAGGTATGAATCATTTATCTTGATTTTATATTTTCATTTACTTAGCATGTTTGATTGGTAACGTTCACATGTTTTACCTCTAAAATGATTCAACTAATGATCGAAATGAATAGAAGAACCAAGTCTTAAAGAATGGTCATTTTTGTTACACCAATTTTTATAGCTATGCGCCAATCTTGGAAGATGTTACAGTTATGCGCCAATCTTGGAAGCTGTTACACGACTGTTGCAACAGGTGCCACCGATTCTGCTATTACATGACTACTGCAACAAATGCCACCGACTTTGTTGTTATACGACTGCTACAACAAATGCCACCGATCCTGAAAGTTGTTACACCTATTGTTACATGTTTCAACTTACAAGATTAGTTCTAGATCTTGTATTAATGATATCATACGAACAACTTGAGAATTGGGGATTCTCAAGGCTATTCTGATTTTGTTTTTAACCGAATGACACTGACTTTAAATAGCAGAGATTTTGTAATCAGAAGGACGAATTTTGACTGTGGGAAAGTGAAGTGAAGTAAAGTTTATTGTACACAATATTTTGGCAAATCAATATAAGAGTGGATTGAATTTATTTAGCAGACTGTAGCCTATTTATTTGAGAGGATTCAATGAGAGGGAAAGGGGCCACCTTCCTCACAGATTCCCCTTTGTTTTGAATCCCATAATAGTTGTTTTAATGTGAATGGTTTATCTGTTAAACAATTCTAGAATACAGTTGTTGTTACAGTCTAGTTCTTTCATGTTAGATGCGCATAAATTTGTCTCATGAGAGTTACAAGTCAACTGTTGAACATTGTTGGAGAACTGCTTTCCCTTTTTCTGCATTAGATTAAAATCTTGTTTTCAAGTAAAAGAAAATAAAAGTGTGGATTACTTTCTTGCAATAAGTAGATATCCTTTTGCAATTAGTAGAGAACTTCTTCCTGTATAAGTAAAATAGAAAGTTAGATTAGAGTAGGTAATCTAGAATTCTTATACATTCATCGATTTAGATTTCAAATTGTGATTTCAATTCTATAGAACTCCAGCTATGTCAGCATAATTGTGTTAGTAATAATTTATGTTTCTTTTTCCATACTACAATTAGATTAGTGTTGCTTCCATAATCTAGCATAGACTGTGCACAATTATCTTGAAATAACAGACTTCCCTGGGTTGACAATTTATATTTAACACCTTAACTCTCTATTCTTTTAGACAATTAAAGTGCCCAACATTTTGACGATGTTGTCGGGGAAGATAATTATATATTTTTGTAAGCACATTATATTTTTTTTTTAAAGGAATGATTAGTCTGAATGGATCGAGGAACGCGAGGACGTATTCCCAAAAATACTAACCCTATAGGTACCAGAGGACATGGAGGAAGAAATACTACATTGGGAAGGCAAACATTTGTTGATGAAATAATAGACGGAGCCGATTCTTCTTCAGTATCTATTTTTCACCCTGCAAATCGTCCAAGAACATGTAATCTTCAGTCATCAGAACTACCCCTTATTGAAACATCATTTTCATCAAGGGATGTAGTTGAATCTAAAGTCGAAGATGAAGATTTTTCACCAACAAATCAGCAAGCAACACTGGAGAACATTGAAGATAAGGGAAGTATAGTTCGAAACAGGGAAAATCCAGAAGAAGCGGTTTATCGGATCAACGGTCGGATAGTCACTAAAGAAGAGTGGGATGATTTTCATATTGAGTTGAGAGAAAGAGAACATATGGAAAATCAAGGGGATAATGAATAGGATTTCCTCCAAGAGAACCTACGAAACAACAAAGATTAGGTAAACAATGAAAATACTATCTCTACCCTGGTTTTTCCTATTTCTGATGTTCCCACACGAGGGATGGCTCCTATGAAAAACATACCTCTCTCATCTTTGCCAAATTTTCATGGATTTTCTACTGAGGATCTGGATGAGTTTCTATTTGAATTTGACATTTTGTGTAGAAGCTATGACTACACTACCATTGCACACAAGCTTAAACTATTTCCGGCTACATTGAAGGGTAATGCGTTAAGATGGTTTATGAGCTTAGGAGGAGAGAACATTTCAACATGGGTACAGATGAGGCATCTTTTCCTAAACAAGTACCAAGACTACTACGAAATAAGAGAACGAAGGGAGGAACTGTTCAAAATGTCTCAGAAGGAGGATGAGACCCTTGAAGATTTTGTGGAATGACTCCCGTATAATCTACAAAGGTCTAGACATCCAGATGTAAGTAAAGACATTTTAAAAACTATTTTGCTAAAAGGAGTTAGAGAAGATTGTTTAGATATACTAAATATGCTAGGCAAAGGAGATATATATAAAGAATCCTATGAGGACATTGTAGACCTCTGTAAAAGATGTTCTCGAGGATCTACAAAGAATAGGTCAGCTACCAAGGATACCACTTTTTCAAAGGTACATAAGTCAACCAACGGAGGAGCAACAAGAGCAGAAATAGGTAATCTGTTAGAAAATTTCAAAACAGAGATGATTAACTCTTTTTCTTCACAAATTGACACCTTGCAGATCAAGCAGAAACAAGTAGAATCAGAGAAAGCATTGTGCATTTTCTGTCTGAAATACAGAAAGAAACATCCACCAAGGGAGTGTACATTGAACAGTGTCCAGGTATGTCTTATTTGTGAATTAGATCATGCTACTGACCAATGTCCCTCTCTACGAGGAGTAAAAGAATCAATGAAGGCAACTAATGAGGAAGCAGAGGTTTCTTATCTAATTACACAAAGGAGACAATGGCAACCAAGAGGTCAAGGTATGACCTCTCAATTCTCTCTTGCAACACCTAATTATTGGAACAATCAACCACTATATGGCCAGATGAATGCTCCTCCTCCACATCAGATGTAAACCCCTTATCAAGATCCCAATGCATGGTTACCTATGCCCCATTAGCAGAATCATCATGGACAATGGAACCCATATTGGAGAGGCTCTCAACAATAGCTCAGTTATCAGAACCATCACCAATTGAACCCCTTTCAACAACAGTTCCAACCCCAGTACCAGTAGCAACAACTGCAGTTACCCCCAAATGCCCCATTGAAAAATCATCCTTTACGACCTTATATGCCTGTGAAACCTAACCAAAACCAAAATAATAAGGCCATAGAAAACATAGACATACACAATGTGCCAACTTTGTCTATTACTCCCATGCCTTGTGATGAAATCAAATTAAGATCAGGGAGAATAGTCGAGCCAATAATTGAAGATGCTCCATCTTCAGAGTCAGACAAGGAATCAGGGGAAAGACCATCTGCTGATATAGAATAAATTGTCCAACCTATAATAGAGTCAATAGACCCACCATTCCCTAAGAGGCTGACAATTACCAAACCTGTGGAATTACCATCTTTCAATCTCTTAGGAGAATTGTAAAATTTGCATGTTAATATTCTACTATTGCAAGCCATCATAGATGTCCCTATTTATGCCAATACTGTAAGAGATCTCTATATAAAAGTACCTGGATGAAAACCCAGGGATCCCCTCACAGTACATGTGGTGGGGGATTTGTCTAAACTGATGTTAGGAAAATCTCCACCTCCTAAATATGGCGACCCAGGAAACCCTACAGTCATTGTCAAAATTGGACATACATCTATCCACCATGTGATAATAAACTTAGTGGCGAAAATTAACATCATGCCAATAGAAACTACACAATTTTTGCAACTCAGAACATAAGTCCGACCTACTCCTACCGTTCTTGTATTAGTTGATCATTATACCATCAGAGCAGAAGGAGTAATAGATGCTTTAGTCATCTCCATGGATTCATGGGAGTATCTTGCTGATTTTGTTGTGTTGCAACCCAAAACTCGTCTGGGGGGGCACCCTATAATTCTTGGAAGACCATGGTTAGCTACAAATGATGCTTTCATTGGTTGTAGATCTAGTTCCATGACCATCTTTGATGGTTATAACACAAAAAACCTGACCCTGTATCCTCATGCTACACCTAGTGTAGAACCTGAAAATTCTTTATGGATGGACACTGAGGATGAAAGTGCTCTGCCTATGATAACCATAGGATAATCCCTGAGTTTCAAGGATGAGACAGAGGAAGAATTAATCAACTTCTTTATCTGTGACTCCTCTGCTATTACATGGAACACGCACCACCAATTGATTAGAGTCTTCGACCCCTCGTCCAGGAAGACATAAGCTCATAAATGTTCTCATAAACCACTAAAAATCAAAATGATTCAGTTGCGACAGCAAACATTGTAACAATAGATGATGAAACAGCTAAATTGTTTCCTAAAGTCAGTTCCAAGAGAATCGCTGTAGAAATTGAACCTAGAAAAACCTTGAACATCAATCTCGATTTATCCACTGCTGAAACTCGTTGATTGATGAAATTACTGATTGAACATAAAGAAGCATTTTCCTGGGATTACATGGATATGAAAGGAATTTCCTCTGAACTATGTACCCACCATATATACATTAAAGAATAATTCCAACCCATTTTCCAACCCCAAAGGAGGATGAATCTAAACCTTAAAGAAATTATTAAAGAGGAACTCCAGAAACTTCTCAATGTTGATTTCATTTACCCTATATCAGACAGCTAGTGGGTATCACCATTGGTTATTGTTCCTAAAAATAATGGAAAATGGAGAGTCTATGTACACTATAGAGCCCTGAATAAAGCCACGSAGAAGGATCATTTCCCTCTACCATTTATTGATCAGGTTCTAGACAATCTAGCTAGGAAAAAGTTTTTCTCTTTCTTAGATGGATTCAGTGGCTATAACCAGATAAAAATTGCTCCATAGGACCAAGATAAGACCACTTTTACCAGCCCTTGAGGTACATTTGCTTACAAGGTTCTCCCATTTGGCTTGTGTAATTCACCAGCCACCTTCCAAAGAGCTGTAATTGGTATTTTTTCTGATATGGTGAATGATTGTATGGAGATATTCATGGATGACTTTACACCTTATGGCATTTATTTCAATGAAGCCTTAACTAATCTGGAAAAAGTGCTTAAAATATGTATACAGTCTCATCTTTCTTTAAGTACAGAAAAGTGCCATATGATGATGAGCGAGGGAGTAGTGCTGGGACACTTCATTTCTTATGCGGGAATCTAGGTAGACCCAGCCAAAATCCAGGTAATTTTGGATATTCCAACTCTGTCAACTCAGAAAGAGGTCAGAAGTTTTTTAGGGAATGTTGGCTATTACAGGAGATTCATTAAAAAAAATTCAAAACTGGCTTCCCCCTTGTTTTTTCTATTAACAAAATATGTTGACTTCTGTTGGACTGACAACTGTGAATTGTCTTTTACATATCTAAAATAGAAATTGTCCACAACTCCCATTTTGAGAGGGCCCAATTGGGCTCTTCTATTTCACATTTATTCAGATGCCTCTGATACTGCAATCGGTGCAATACTAGGGCAACAGGAAGACAAAGAGACTTATTCTATCTACTATATCAACAAGAACATGGCTCCTGTTGAATTAAATTATACAGTTACTGAAAGAGAATTCTTAGCAATAGTTTATGCAATCAATAAATTCAGGCATTACGTCACTGAATATCCTACTTTTATTCATACTGATCATGCAACAATTAAATATCTAATGAATAGACTTATTACTAATGCCTGAGTAACAACATGGTTGTTACTACTACAAGAATTTGACATCACTATAGTAGATAGACTAGGAAAAGAAAATGTGGTTGCTGATTTTTTCTCAAGATTACATATAAATGATGCTAATTTACCTGTTGATGATTCCTTTCTAGATGAAAATTTGTTTGCAGTATCTTCTCACTCACCTTGGTATGCAGACATTTCTAATTATTTGGTTGTAGGGAAGGTACCTCCCCATTTATCTCCTCGAAAAAGAAGGAATATTATTCAGAAGAGTGCTCGGTATAGTTGGATAGGAGGATACCTTTTCTACATAGGCCTAGATCAGGAAATCAGGAGATGTGTAAGGGATGATGAAGTGTATGATCTGCTGAAGGATTTCCATGATGGCCCTTGTGGGGGTCATTTTGCTGATAAAAGGACTGGGCGTAAAATTTTAAAGATGGGCTATTTTTGGCCCACCATATTTCAATATGCCAAGAAATATGTTCAAACTTGTGACAGTTGCCAACGAATGGGTCAGCCAAATCGTGGGGATGAGATGCCTCTCCATCCTCAGGTAGTGTTAGAACCTTTTGAGAGAKGGGCCATAGATTTCATAGGGCCCATTAACCCACCTTCTAATAAAAAAATATATATATTGGTCTGTACAGATTACATGACCAAGTGGGTCGAGGCGAAAGCACTCATTAGGGCCTTAGAAGAATCTGTCTTAGCATTTCTATTCAAAGATATCTTTGTTAGGTTTGGAGTTCCTAGAGAATTATTAGCTAATGGAGGACCCCCTTTCACATCACATAAACTTGAAGTCATACTCAGTAAATATCATGTTTTACATAGAATAGCTTCTCCATACCATCCACAAGGCAATGGCCAGGTGGAAAGTACCAACAAAGTTATCGAAGCCATTCTTACTAAAATAGTGAGAGAACATCATCAGGATTGGAAATACATATTGCATGAATATCTATGGGCTTATCGAACTACTTGGAGAAACACAACTGTTTTTTCTCCTTTCGAACTGGTATATGGAAAAAGCCCTTTTTTTCCCATTGAATTTGAAATCAAAACCTTAAGAACTGCATCAGTAGTCAACCTTGACTTGACTATGGCACAGAAGGCGAGACTGTAGCAGCTCAATGAGCTTGATGAAAAGTGTTTGGACACTATTCATCAAACCTCAGTGATTCAACAACAGAGAACGAAATGGCATGACCAAGTCATCAAGAAGAAATTATTCCAGAAAGGAGATTGGGCTCTATTGTATCATTCATGCTTTAAATAATTTCAGGGTAAGATGCATACACGATGGCTAGGACCTTATGAGGTAGACACTATGTTTCCCAATGGAACAGTCAGGTTGATCACTATTGATGGATCCGATACACGGTTACATGCAAATGGTCATCGCCTGTGCCTGTATTGGCGTCCACTATCCAAGGAAGAATTCAAATCTAGATGTTCAGATGATACAATTTATCAATTCTTAAAAGGAATGGAGATTGCTCCTTCCCTTTCTCAACCTTAGGACTTATTTTTCTCAGACCTTGTATATAAATAAACTCGACAAAAATTTAAATTTCTATGTTTCTGTTTGATTGTGTTTACTATGCTAATAAATTTATCCTTGAAGGGTATC
The DNA here is from genome assembly GCA_032191745.1 of Picea mariana. Taxonomy (NCBI): domain Eukaryota; kingdom Viridiplantae; phylum Streptophyta; class Pinopsida; order Pinales; family Pinaceae; genus Picea; species Picea mariana. Next base: position 383,983 of record JASDQU010099823.1, read on the forward strand.
AGGTGGTTTTTGTGTGTGCAGGTGAACAACAGGGATGAATACAGAAAAGGCGACAAATGATTAGTTGATGGAAGTTGAAAAACTTCCTAAAAACTAAGTGATGCAGCGTTCGACCGATTTCCATGGTGTTACACCCATTTCAGACAAATTAGTTGATTTCCTGTTGTTACACCCTTATCAAATGAATTGGCCGATTTCCATACTATTACAACCCTTTTCCGACAAATTGGCCGATTTCCATGTTGTTACACCCATTTTAGAGAAATTGGTCGATTTCCTGCTGTTACACCCTTATCAGATGAATTGGCTGATTTCCTTCTGTTACACCCATTTTAGACAAATTTGTCAATTTCCTGTTGTTACACCCTTTTCCGACAAATTGGCCGATTTCCATGCTATTACACCCTTTTCCGACAAATTGGTCGATTTCCATACTGTTACACCTTTTTCTGACAAATCTGTCGATTTCCATGTTGTTACATCATTTTCCAACAAATTGGTCGATTTCCATGTCATTACACCTTTTTTCGACAAATTGGTCGATTTCCTACTGTTATACCTTTTTTCGAGAAATTGGCCGATTTTTTGTTGTTACACCCATTTCCGATAAGTTGGCCAATTTCGTTACTGTTACACAATGGTTGCTTTTCACATGGTTACACAATTTTCTTTTCCGACCATCCCATTTGTTGTTACACCTACCTCCGCCATTCTGGCCAAAGTACCTGTTGATACACAGATCGTTGTTATTCTTTCTTGCCACTTCACTCTTTCTTTTTCGCATTTTTGCCAAATACTGCTACTCCAGCTCTACACTCTTTACATGCTATGGCACTGCTGATTTGTTCATACTGCAGCTATCTTTTTCCTCCTTCTCTAAGAGAAAGTGTTGTTTCATCATTAATTGACTTCAGATCCGACGACTTCCAACTGATTATCTCCAAAAAGGACTCCATATCTGCTCCAGTTGTCATATCTTCATTTCCCATACTATCCTTCATCATGTCATCTATTCCATGCAACTCAGATGGTGGTTGGATAGCGCGATCACTCTGACAGACAGTTATGTGCGGTAATATATGAGGTACGTGACTAATCCTACGTGTTAAAGTAATGAATATATAAAAGCATGCTTTCCTATTTTTTATCACCACTTGTGCTAAATTGATACACCTGGAGCCAATCTGATTAGTTGGGGGGGGGAGGAATCCAAATCTAGCCGTCCAAATGGTATTTTATACTCGCCTTCACCACCTTTTCAACCACACTTCTTTTCACCGAGACATTATATTCTACATGCAAACCACATTCGAACCG
>JASDQU010099824.1:54517-107323 GCA_032191745.1 Picea mariana
TTGTCTTGTCTACTGTGTGTATATTTGTCTATGCATGATAGGGATTAATTCTTGTATATAGATGCATATAAGTAATTTTTGTTATTATGTTCAATGTTTCTTGTACATGTAAGTATGGTGCTTATAGTCTGTATTGTAGTTGTTCATGAGCATGTTAATTGTTGATAGCCTCGCTCGTTAAGTTAGTCTTTCGTTTTTGGGTTACCAATCTTCAAGAAGAGGATTGGGTGGTTGGATGCACAAAAAAGTAACTTGTGTGCACAGGAGATCAAATTTTCATGTGTGCGTTCAAGGAAATAGACTTCGCGAACAACAAAATCAGAATTGGCGTATGACACCAAGATGGTTGTGCACATTTATGTGTTGTGGGATCAATACTCTAGTGTGTAGTTGTTTGAGTTACTTCCATTGTTATAAGATGTGTGGTGTGACTCAAGTTTGGATTGAGCGCATTACTTCAAGTGATACTACGTGAAATTTTGTAGAGTAGTATCTGTGCAGTGAAATTTTAGAATAACATTGCTCAGTAGTTTGTTGGGAATGATACAGTTTGGTTCAATCAGAGTTACAAAGGCTGAGGTTGTGTGATGTGGCCTAGCTTGGGGCAACTGGGGACGTTACATTCTGGTATCATAGCTATTGGTTCAACATTGGACTTGTATGGGCTAGAGGTCAACAAGAAGTTGTAGAGCTCTCGTTTCAACACTTACGCTTGCAAGAGTTGAGTTATACTTAAGACAAAATTCGGACTGACAAGTGGCCAAATTTGGAATTTCAGCATGGCTATGGTGTGCATTAAGTAAGAATCTGAAGATGTGTGCGCTAATTTTATGATATTATGGAGTGCAACACTGGAACTACGCAATAAAAAAGGTGCATAGGTGTGCGCAGTGACTATTTGGGATTGCACAGAACAAAGTTGTGGTGCATTTGCTTTACTGATATGCGGTGTACAAGTTAAAAAAATTGACATCTTGCATTGGTGTGTGTTGAATATCCGTGTGCTCATGAGATTCAAAAGGAATGTTTCTGACAAGATGGTGCATATTTTCCACGGATTTTTTTCGTGAATTATTCTAACAAATCTTGTTGTATGCATATTTTGAAGAATTATCAGTGATTAGAGTAGGACATAATCAATGCAAAAGGTTAAAAAACGTGGAAGATGCATAGAGGACTTATATTCCTAATGATGGATTTGGGCATCTATATGTTGATTTGGGTACTGATGGTATAGAATCCAAGGAGTGCATGAACTTGGTAGAAACCATAAAAGGATTGCAAAAATATGTCCAAATTTATAAGGCTGATAATGAAAGGATTATGAGATCCAAGGCGCAAAAAGATTACTTCAATGTCAAATTGATGCAGAGCCTAGACATAATAGAAAATAAAATGGATAAGGAGACAAAGTTGAATAGGTGAAGAAGTCGCATGTCTCATGATGAGAAAAGAATAGAAGAAAGAAGTGCTTGTAAGAATTATTTTAGGAAAGCATGCAGTAGCTCAAGCCCATCTCTCATGAGAAAGCATAAGAGAAGGACCAGGGTGGATGAGCTACAGGGGGAAATGACCAAGATCAAGCCTCCTAACTTTGACGGTGAGAAAAAAAAGGACGAGGATGCAGAGACATGGTTGTTGGGTATGAGGAAGTACTTTCAGCTACATAACTATTCTACACAGGTTGAAGGAAGAATTGATATCTATCAACTAAAAGGAAAGGCATCGATGTGGTGGGAGTAGTATGTACAAATAAAACACATTGATGAAAATAAAGTGACTTGGAGGGAGTTCAAGAGGTATTTCCAAAATAAATATCTAACCAAGCAATACTATGACAAGAAAATGAAAAATTTCTTTAAACTCAATCTTGGGAGTATGATGATTGATGATTATAAAAGAACATTTTTAGAGTTGTTGAAATATGTGCCTTTCATCAAGGAAGAACAATTGAATATTCAAAGGTATATGAGTGGGATACCCTCATTTATCAGTGACAAGATACAATATGATGATCCCAAGACATTGGAGGAAACCGTAAGGGGTGCTAAGTGTCTCTATGAGAAACAAAGGGTAATACCAAATTTCCAAAAGGCTTGGGAAGATAAGATGAAAAGAAAGGGGGAACAAAGGAGGAAAGGGGCCAAGGCATAATTTTTTAGAAACACTGCACAAGGACAGTCAACTCTCTAGGAGCCCAGAATGTCAGAGACAGTGGGACAAAATTCATGGAAGGAACCTATGTAGTGTAGGGGTTGTGGCATAAATCATATGCACATATATTTCCCTCAAAGAGGTGACAAAGAGAGGACTGTGCATAGTGTACAACAACCTATGAAAGTTGAGGACATGGGTAGAAATGTGCCAAGGATTTATGTAGTGCTAGACAAAAATCATGTTGAGTTTCAGGTGCACATGATCGAGGTGGAAGGTAATATTAATGACCAACCCATCACTATTTTAATTGACTCGGGATCTAGTCATAGTTATCTAGATCCTAAGATGGTGGAAAGATTCAAATTGCCGAGAAGTAATCTTGGAAAATCTTGGTTGGTGCAGTTAGCTATAGGATCCAACAGGAAAATTAATGAGATGGTCAAGGCATGTCTAATGGAGATGAATGGGCTATGCACAAGGGCTGATTTGAATATCATATCTTTGGGTTTGTATGATTGTCTTATTGGTATGGATTGGTTGGATGAGAAACATCTTTCTCTGTACTGTTATAATAAGGCATTTAATTTCCTAAATGAGCAAGGGAATTTTAGAACAATTCAAGGCATTCCAAGAGCTATGACTATCAGAGAAAATTCAGCTTTGCAATTGAAGAAAAGTTACAAGAAGGGATGTCAATTATTTATAGCACACGTGGAAGAGGCACTTAAGGATAGAGTGCCAAGTGTTGAAGATTGCATAGTGTTGAAAGAGTTCGAGGATGTCTTTAAAGAGATACCAGAATTGCCACTAAAAAGAGATATCAAATTCTCTATAAATCTTATGTCGGGAGAAACAATCTAATTACTGAGAGGGGGGCGGGGGTGATGAATCATTAATAGATAAATCTAATCCTTTTTACCATAAAATGAAAGTGTTATATCAATGTAGAATTATCATCCAATAGTTGCAGAGTAAATAAACAATGAACAAATGAGCAATCACACACATACATAGTACACCAATGTTTTACGTGGAAACCCAAAGTGCGAGAAAACCATAGAATGATTTTTCTTATATGTCTTTAAGAATTACATTCATTGGAAGCACCAACTTCCTTTGTTTTCCAGCTGCAACTGAAAGGAGGCTCCAACCCCCTAGCTTCTCAGGCTACAACCCGAGGGAAGCTCCAACTCCCAAATTCTCTAGATACAACCATAAGGAGGCTACAACCCCCTATGTTCTCTGGCTACAACCGGAAGGTGGCTACAACAACCTGTCATTGCCCCGTCCAACCTCCCTGGTATATAAGTAGAATGATGGAACCACTGCCACACTATCGCTTTGAGATATACTGATGTAAACCTATACCAATCAACCTGCACCAAAAAAACCTGTACCAATCAACCTGCACCAAAAACATTGTACCAATAACTTGAACCATGCATCAACCTGTACCTCAACCTATAATCAACCTGTACCATAAACAAATGCATCAACCTTTACCAAACAACCTGTAATAAAACTGTACCATAAACAAGAGCATCAACCATGCACCAACTTGTACCTCAACCTGTACCTCAACCTGTACCATGAACAAGTGCATCAACCATGCACCAAACCTGTACAAATAACCTGTCACAAAAACTTGTTCAAACAACCTACCACAACAACCTGTCTCATCAATCTTATCAACCAAATCATATCTACTCACCAAGATCAATCACCAAGACAAATCTTAAATATGTGCATCAACCAAACATAACACAACAACTCATAATCATCACCAAGATCAATATGTGCTTCTAATAATATACCAAGACAAGTATGCTACATCATCCATAAACCATGTGCCAAAAATACTACTAACAAGTGTCTCCAACCATGTACCAAGTATGTACCAGTCATGTATCAAATACACATAAACTATGACTCATCAATATGTACCAACATCATCAACTACTTGTCTCAACTATGTACCCAGCATGTACCTCAAAAAAAAAACCTCATCAATTTCATCATCCAAATATGATTTGTAACTCTGTAATAGACCTAGTGTATATGATCACATACTTTCAAACCTTCCTTAACTTTAACAACAAGAGACTTGCATTTTCATCAAACTTTACTTTAGTCTCACATGACTAGTTTTGGATTAGTCAACAACCCTAACTTGAAATAATCATAACTATGTACCTATAATGAATAAATATATGGAAATAGTACAGAATTTTATTCAGTGTTTTTTATGTAATTCCTTCAGGTGTCACTACTTGGAACCTCGCAGAAAAGGAGTTATAGCAAAAATGACATACCTTGTTGAATTCTGGCTTATTCTAGTGAGAGAACTTGTAGAGCGTTCCCCGCACAGAATATTTGTTGCATGGATATGAAACTTTTACACAGAATACTACATATTGTACTCTAACCAACACATTTGGTCTTACTGAATTTGGATCTGTTATGAAGAAGTTATGATGTTTTTACTCGAAACACCTGTTTTAGATTAGTTTCAGGACTAGCCACAAACCTTGTTTTCCACAGAGTGTAACTCCAAAAATACAACGACCCAAAAGATGAAATTTGTACCACGTCTACTTGGATATGTTTTCTCAGTGGCCTCCCAATTTAACAGTCCGAATCATTCTAGAAAATAATTTATTGCGAAAATGTTGATATGACCTATAAATAACATACCTTAGAAAGCATCATCAAAAGAATTTATCCTCCTTTGAATTTTGGCCTTCTTTACTTCACCTTCCCTCTGAAATTAGGCTTAGATATCCTTTGGTTACCTCAGTCACCTGAAGATATTCAATATGCTCAAGTGTGTTTAAAATCAGAGAGCTTTGCCTCTTATTTATACTTTCATGTAGCTTCCTCAAGGGGTTACCTTTTGACCATCTTAACTCACTTTCCTTATTTTAGGGCTAACCAACTTCTAACTACTTGTCCAATTAGTAATTTATCCATTAAATTTATTATTTAAATAATTTATTTTGTATCCACTTTGAATTATAGTACACTCATCACTTCACTTTACCTCAACAGGTTACCTTCTAACCATCTTAAACCACTTTCCTTATTTTAGGGCTAACCCACTTCTAACCACTTGTCCACTTAGTAATTTCTCCATTAACTTTATTATTTAAATAATTTCTTTTGTATTCACTTTGAATTATAGTATACTCATCACTTCACTTTATTATTTACCTTCTAAAATCTCTTAAACCACTTTGACTACTTTGACCTTTTGGGGCTTCTAGATGACTCATGAGGGTTCTCCAACTTCACATGGCCATAACTCTCTAAATGTGAGGAGTTATGTGACATTCCACATACCACCGGAAATGGAATGACATGTACTATCCATATATAATAGCCTTGTTTTCAAATATATCAAAATTCATACCCTTATCCATCAAACAAACTTGGGTCCATTACCCAAACCTGGGTTCTTCAACTTCTCATGGCCATAACTATGTAACCGTGAGGAGTTATGTGACGTTCCACATACCACTGAAAATGGAATTACATGTAATATCCATATAGAATAGTCTTACCTTCAAATATATTAAAACCCATACCATTATACATGAAACAACCTTGGGTCCAATACCCAAACCTTTGTGATACCAGAATTCGCTATCGGATTTTCTCCAAGGGTTGACATCAATATAAAATATCACTCTCCAATGGTTGAAATAAATGACAACCAACAATCCATACCAATTGTCTATCAACCTAAGCCAACTGTCTAACAAAACTAACCTGTGTGCACATGAGACCATATTTTTTGTGTGTGCCTTTAAGGAAATAGACTCCGCGCACAAAGAATCGAAACTGGCACATGGTTCCAAGATGTTTGTGCACACAGATGTGTTGTGGGATCAATACTTTATTGCACAGTTTTTTGAGTTACTTCCACTGTTATAAGTTGTGTGGTGTGACTCAAGTTTTGACTAAGCGCATTACTTCAAGTGATACTACGTGGACTTATGTGTATAGTAGTATCTGCACACTAAAATTTTAGAGTAACATTGCTCAGTAATTTGTTAGGAATTTTACAGTTTGGTTGACTCGGAGTTACAGAGGTTGGGGTTGTGTGACGTGGCCCAACTTGGGGCGACTGGGGATGTTACAGTTGTAGAACCAATGGATAGAACATTGATGGAGAGAGCTAGGAGTATGTCTAGTGGAGTCGACCTAGAGAAGAAGTTATGGGGTGAAGAAATTTCTAGTACATGTTACTTGATTAATATGTCTCCCACTTCAGCTCTTGTGGATAAGATCCATATGGAGCTTTGGACAGACAAAAAGATCTCACTTCAACATGTTCTTGTTTTTGGTTGTGAGTCACATTCTCATGTGCCTAAGGAGAAGTTGTCTAATTCTAATAACAAGGTAGTGAAGTGTATCCTCATTGGCTATGGTGTTGGTGTGAAAGTGTAAAAGATTTGGGATCTTATCGTTGGAAATTTTTTGTATAGAAAAAATGTTATTTTTAGAGAAGTTAAGCCTTCTCCCACAATGTGGAACTAGAAGAGGATGAGAAGAAGTTAGTGGTTCAAATACCACTAAAGATCGAGAAATATGAACCAAAAGTGAGCATAAATTTCATGAAGGACCTGATGAGGAGGAGGGTTTAGAGGGTTCAAAAGAGGAGGAAGAAATTCCACTTCAAACTTTAAGGAGGCCCACTTGAAAAAGAAGGAAGCCAAATAGGTAAAATTATAGTCCTTATTTCAAATCTATATTTTTTTTACTTGCTAACATTGATGAGCTTAGAATTGTGAAAGAGGTAATGGGGATGGAAGATAAGGAGTCTTGGAGATTGGCCATGGATGAGGAAATGGTTGTACTAAGAAAGAATGATACATGGGATTTGGTCCCATTTCCCGATGGAAGGAAACCCAATGGATGTAAACAAGTATTTAAATAGAAAATTGGTTCATATTGAAGCCCCAAGGGTTAGCTCAAGTGTTTCTGAGCCAAATGTGAAGTTATTCCCAAGTGGAGGAGGTCATAGGTTTGAATCTCATGTTCCCCCTTGGGGTTAGGCCTGCCATGGACATTAGGGTTGACGATTTACACTGTTTATCATCCACAAATTGGGAAAGTACTCGAGGGTTTCCCATGTGATATTACCTTGGAATTTTTTTTTGGTTTAGATGGAAGTGTTGAAAAGCACAAGGATAGGTTGGTTGCAAAAGGATATTCCTAGGTTGAGGGGATATACTTTGGTGAAATCTTTTCCCTAGTTGTTAAGTTAACATCTATTAGGTTCTTATTATCTATAGCACCAACCTTTGATTTAGAGATAGAATAGATGGATGTGAAAACTGCATTCCCACATGGTGACTTGAAGGAGGAGATCTATATGACACAACCAAAACACTATGTTGAAAAAGATAAAGAGTCATTGGTCTACAAGTTTAAAAAGTCTTTATATGGTCTCAAAGAGTCTCCCAAAATGTGGTACCAAAATTTTGATTCTTTTATGTTCGGATTGTGATTTCTAAGATCCAAATTAGATCATCATGTGTATTAAAAACAAGATGGTGATCATTTCCTTGATATCATTCTATCTCTTAGTTGAGTGGTGTCCTACAACACCCACATAGATGTAGGATATGGACTATGTTCCTTATGTTAATGAAGTTGGTATTATGATTTATGTTATGGTTTGTACTAGACCAGACATTGCCCAAGCAGTGGGAGTCTTGAGTTGATTCATGGCTAATCATGGAAGTCGGCATAGGGTTGCAACAAAAAGGGTGTTTAGATATTTTTGAGGTACTTCTAAATATTCCATTTGCTATCATAATGATGTTTCAGGGGACCCAAACTCAACGGATATACAGGGTTATGTGGATGTTGGTTGGGAAGGCGAAGTAGATAGACAAAGACCTATGAGAGGATATGTGTTTTAGTTGTTTGGTGGAACCGTGAGTTGGATGAGAAAGTGACAAGTTGTGGTTGCTTTGTTCATTGTAGAGGCAGAGTATATGGAATCTATGCATGCCTATAAGGATTCTATTTGGCTTATGAAATAGTGTTAATAAGTAGGGCTAAGTCAGAAATCAATTACAATTCAATGTGATAGTAACAATGTTATTTGCCTAGCTAAAAACTCAACCTTTCAACTGAAGACAAAGAATATAGATATCCACTTACATTTACATAATCTTTCATTTATTTAATTAATCAAGTCCCTATATAAGGAAGTATTTTAAGTCCAAATATAAGGAAGCATTTTCTGCGAGGAGCTGAAATTCGTTCCTTCATAATGATATTAATCATTGATTATTTCATTTAGGTATATTTACATAATCATTCATTCATTTACTTAAGTCCTGATATATGATACAAGGAAGTACTTGTACTTGCTGCGAGGAGATGAAATTCGTTCCTTCATAATGATATTAAGGTCAGGTCGATTCCCTTTTGCGGAAACTGAAACTTTTGGTCAATTTTTTCCACAACCTTCCCATGTCTTCCGCAATGTGAATGGCATCGATGGAAGCGCCCAACAATCCTCTCTTTGTGAAGCCAACTGCAAAGAGTCCGTTTTCGCCTTTCCATCCATTGGGAAAAGGAGTGTTCGGTATCCCGTCTTCAGAGAAAAAACTACAATCCTGCAATACAGTTTCACTGGTTAGAGGAAACCGCCAGAAAGTTCTATTGAAAGATATATCGAATGTTTAATGGATTTCTTCCTGAGAAAAATAATTTAGCCATCTACCTTTAGCCATGACGGCACGTTACTTCTGTACCCAGTTGCCAAAATAACCGAATCAAACTCCATTTCCTCGCCATTCACGAATTTGGCACCGTGCTGGGTAAGGCAGTCTAGTCCTGGCAAAATCTGTGGCACCCAGAAAAACGATCAGACTTATTGGGAACACAGCCTGTTTTCCTCAAAGTCAAATACAGTGAAAAAATATGATATTAACCAAAGAGATTATATTAGTCCATTGATGTGTATCCTATGTAACAGGGCCTGATCGTTATTATAAGAAATTTGGGATACGTATAATGCAAGTAAAGAGCACCTTGATCCGTCCATTTCTGATCTTATCCATGGCTCCAACGTCCAACACAGGAGTCTTTCCGGCTTTATTCTTCAGTTCTAGCGGACCCATTAATGGCCTCTTTATACCATAACGATCCGTGCTGCCAAACATGAGCCATGCCACGCATAAGAGAAACCAGTCTACCAGCCATACTGGAAGCCACTTCATTAACCAGATTGCTACTCCGAATGTGGATATTCCAAACATTTCTCTCGGCAGGACATGTACCTATAAACAATTTCAATACGTAAGACAAGGATGACAGCTTCTGTGATATTTAGCTAAACATTATATTTTAGCTGTAATAATTTATATAATAATAATAATCTATTTTTAAGGTTACCGTTAAGTTAGACACTAAATTGGTGTATGAGATCTTTTTGGTGGTAAAGTTTAGGGAGGTATATATACCCTACCCTTCTAGATTTTTAAGGTGACAGTAAGGTCACGGCCAAGCCAAACACTAAATTTGTGTATGAGACCTCCTCCCTCAACGATTTTACTGGTAAAGTCTAAGGAGACATAGATACCCTACCCCCTCTGGATTTGAACATATGACCTCTTAAGAAGAAATACATGGAAAAACACATATTCTTAACTATTAGACCAAAAAGTATACTTACTGAACTACGCGCCACTATAAATGAATTAGCATTGTGATTGGAGAGATCGAGGCTGACTTCCATGCCAGAATTTGCACAGCCGACCACCAAAACGTTCTTTCCGTGAAAATCTGCACCGCTTTTGTAATTGCTGGCATGAATGATCTGTCCATTGAAATTCTCCATTCCTTTGATATACGGAATAACGGGCTCTGCATTTTCTCCTGTGGCTACAATCAACGATCTGCACATATACTCCACCGCCTCTTCACCGCACCTATTCTGAGTACGTATTTTCCACATTCCGCATATTTGATCATAATGAGCAGATTCCACGCACTCGTTGAATCTAGGGTTAAGGTTGAAGCGATGAGCATAAGATTCCAAGTAGTGAATAAACTGATTCTTGGTAGGATATGTAGGGAACTCCTCCGGAAACGGCATTAGAGGAAGCTCACAGAAACGCTTTGGTAAATGGAGCTTCAAACGGTCATATGTCCTCTGCTGCCATAGAGATGCAATGCAATTTGCCTTTTCCAATATAACACATGGAATTCCTTGTTCTTGTAAACAGGCTGCTGTGGCCAGACCCGAGGGACCGCTCCCTACAATTATGGGACCGTTTACCCAAACGCAGCTTTGCTGCTGCTGCTGCTTCACGGTGGAACAGTCCTCATTACGAGCTAATTCCCCACTCAATTGCCCGCAAGAAGAATCCATTCAATCTGATTTCTCTGTTCGATTTTATCAGAAAGAGGGAGTTAATTGAATGCAACAATTGATAACTGCTGTGAGTCTGCAATGAATACAACCGTGACAGAGTAGGAATATCTCGGATTGCTAAGAGTCTGCTCCTGGAAAGAGGAAGGTTGGGACGATTATATATAAATTTGTATGGTAAGGCCACCAAACATCTGAAGTTGGATCCGGACATGATACGGTTGTCGTCCATGGGAGCGCCAAATCTGGAAGGATAACCGCCACTGGACTTGTTTCCTTGTGGACGAGAATGGCCCGAAGACAGAAACGTTCACTGTCCCTCCCGATATGGCTGGCTAGATGGCGTATATGGAGTCCTGTGAGGCTGTGACACTCTATGTGTGTTCACGATTATCCATACGTATTGTCTGGCCATTTGTAATGCCCAGAGAGGAGTGGCTACTGCCTCCGACGCGGATAAAACACCTAAGCAATGAAGAGGCTGCAGCTTGCAAATGGCAAATGCCAACAGTCACATTGTCCATTGAAATGGAATCTGTGTTTACTTACCTCTCTTTCATTTTTATAAGCCCGCTCCTTTTCTTGCAAAGAACAAGTCGCCACGAGGTGGCTGAGGGATGCATATCCATCACGAGGGGCGGTGAAGGAGAATCGAGATCGATGGCAACGTGATTAAATGGAGGATTCGAGATTATCACATGACATTCAATTACGTCATTTTAATAAAAATTGAACATGAACAATCCGTTACTTAGAATGTAATTTTGATATTATAGATGGATTGGAAGATTATAAAATTATTTGAAATATGATTTTCAATAAATGAAATTGTACACAATTTCATTAGTATGAATATTGGAAAGTAATAAAATTTATTATAATTGTATTGAGAGGCATTCTACAGATTAGTGGGAGATGTTTATTTTTGTATACTCTATTTTATAAGTGATTTTTTCATCCAGACTTATAAAAATTGTATTAAATGAGCATAAATTAAAATGCATCATTAAAAAAAGGGAAAAATTAGAAATGAAGATACATAAGCATCAAGTTTTTGTATTAAGGACCATTGAGCAGGGGACACCTCAGTGAGACGATGAGGTGTCCCCTGCTCATTGGTCTATTGGTCCTAGTTGACTACATCTTTGACCATGAATATCTTTCAAACCATAACTTCATTAGACGAGTCGTTTGCGTCGTTAGAAATATTGCAACGAGCTCTTCGCGATCATGCCATTTTCACTCAGTTTTGAGAACTTTGATTTTTTTCCCTTTCTCTATTTGTTGAAGCCATTCTGAGCTTTTTGAGCTGCCTCTGTGAGTTCTGAGTTATTCTTAGCCTTCTATGGATCCTTTTTGGATCATGCCTTCCCACTGAGAGATTTTTGAACCACCAAAAGCTTCCATCAATCAATTGGTAAGTGAGGGAAGAGTTCCCTCACTTTGTCCTTCTCGATCCACTTTGCCTTGCTTGGATGGGTGCCTTTTAAGCCTACTCGAAAATAATCAACATCACCCTTGCTTGAAGTCCTCGTCCTCCTGTCCAGGACGATATCTTGCTATAGCTCATCCAAGTACTCAGGTGCAAACTCATCAACTGATGGAATTGAAACTTCCTCATCTTGATCCATGATCTTGGGAGGCTCAAAAAGTTTCAAGTTCTCAACATTCACAACTCAGTAAATCTGCATATAAGGTGGAATATCCAGACGAAAAGCATCGGTACCTCTTTTCTCTAAGATAGTGAAGGGTCCATAACGAATGGGCTTGAGTTTCTTTTCTTCACCCTTCAATCTCTCCTTGCTAATGTTAAGACATACCTGGTCTCCAACCTGGAACTGATGATCAACCCTGTGTTTGTCGTGCCGAGCTTTATATTGTGCTTGAATTTTCTCCAAATGTTCCCTGACTTCCTGGTGTATCTCCTGAATCCTCTGGATGAACTTGCGAGCTCTGTCCTCTGTTCGATCTTCATTTACATCGACATCTCTCTCGTACATCAAGTCAAAAGGAACCTTTGGTAAGTACCCAAAACATGTCTCAAAAGGTGAAATCTGAGTGGAGGAATGTAAAGATCGGTTGTACCCATGTTGTACATAGGGTATATGTTCATCCCATACCTTGGGACGCTTGTTGTAGTAGCCTAAAATAAAATGTTCCACTGTTCAGTTTACCACCTCTGTCTGTCCGCATGTCTGTGGATGACAAGTAGTGCTCCTCTTCAATTTGGTGTCCATCATTCTCCACAAGCTAGTCCAAAAGTCCCCAAGGAATTGAGTATTTTGATCCGAGACAATATATGTGGGTGATCCAAAGTGAACCCAAACATGATGAAATAAGAGATTTGCAGTCTAATCAGCAGTGATCTACTTTTTACAAGGCATCAAGATAGACATCTTGTTAAACCTATCCACTAAAAGATACAAATAATCATGACCTCCTTTGGTCATGGGTAAACCCCCTACAAAATCCATGGATATACTTTCCCATGGATGGGATGGAACAGGAAGTGGTGAGTATAGCCCCAATTTTCTATTAGTGGGCTTACAAGTAGAACACATCACACACCCTTTTACATATTTAGTTACAATTGCTTTCATTTGAGGCCAGTAAAAAAACCTCTATAAATGAGCCATAGTTTTTCCTACCTCAAAATTCCCAGACACAAAAGAAGTATGAGCTTCTCGTATTACTTGGACTCGTTCACTTGCAAGAATACATAGATTTCCAATAAGGTAAAGTAACTTTCCTTGCAGACAATAGTTCTCTACCTGTGCACCAAGGGTTAGCTTCATATATACTTCTTTAAAATCTTCATCGATGGCATATTGTTCTATATAGCTATCATGGGATAAAGAAGCATTCTTCAAAATAATAGAAGCAACAATAGGAGGTCTAGAAAGCATATCAACTACCTTGTTACGTGTACCCTTCTTATACTTGATTACCAAGTGAAACTGTTGTAGAAAACCCATCCACCTGTAGTGCCGAGATTGTTGCAATTTGGTTTGTGCTTGAAGATAACGAAAGGGTTGGGGATCTGTATGTATAATGGTTTCCTTCCCTAACAAGTAGTGCTTCCATTTCTTTACACTCCGGACTAATGCATACAACTCTTTATCATATGTAGGATAGTTAATAACAACTTGGTTAAAAGTTTCAGAGTGGTAACAGATAGGCTTACGATATTGCATTAGTAATGCACCCATGGCGTATTCCCTGGCATCTATCTCGATCTCAAAAGGCTGTTGAATATTCGACAATGCTAATATTGGTGCGGTACTGATCTTTCCCTTCAAAGTGTCGAAAGTTTTTTGTTGCTTTCCTTCCCACTGAAAAGTGTTCTTCACACTGGTTAAGGTATGCAGAGGAGCTTCTATAAAGGAGAAGTTGGGAATGAATCTCCTCCAATACTAGATTGCACCTAAGAAGCTTCGAACTTCAATTAGAGTTTTTGGCTCAGGCCAATTCACAATTACATCAATATTGGAAGGGTCAGTTTTCAATTTTCCTCCTCCTACAATATGACCTAAGTATACAAGTGCAGTCTTTCCAAATTCACATTTGGACAATTTTACATACAACTTCTCCCTTTGCAAAGTATCCAATACTTTCTTTACATGCCTCAAATGCTCATCCCATGTCCCGCTAAAAACAATAATGTCGTCTAAATATACAATCACAAAGTCATCTATGAAAGGCCTGAATACATTATTCATCAAACACATGAAAGTTGTCGGAGCATTACAAAGCCCAAACGGCATAACCAACCACTCAAATAATACATGTTTGGTCTTAAAGACAGTTTTCCATGCATCCTGTTCTGCGACTATGATTTGATGATATCTACTGCGCAAATCCAACTTAGTGAAATAGACAACATTCTCAATTGATCAAGTGAATCATCTATGCGAGGAAGAGGGTATCGATTTTTCATCGTGATTTTATTTAAGGCCCGATAATTGACACACATTCTCCATGTGCCATCCTTCTTTGGCACTATCACGATCGAAGAACCACAAGGAGATGAACTGGGCCTGATGACACCTTGATCCAATAAGCCCTGCACCTACTTCTTGATATCTGTCATCTTAACAAATGACATCATGTACATTCCCACATTAGGCAAAGGAGAATCATGTTGAAGGTGTATCTCATGTTGGATTTCCCTCTTAGGAGGTAATCCATCTGGTTCATAAAAAATATCATCATACTTAGAAACAATATCAATTAATTCTTTTTTATGAGATGGATCACACCCTTGGAAAACATCAGATGTCCCGATATCTTTCTCTCCGACGACCATGAGTACATATCTCTTATTAGTGTTTATGAGTCTTTTCATTTGTCCTGCACTATCAAGTGTTGTATTTACTCTCATGTTGTGAGTTCTAACAATATATTCCACTCCCCTCTTAGTAAGGTGGTATTTTTTCTCATGTCGAAAGAAGACTGCTTTTCTATCATAAAGATAAGGATTTCCCAACACTATGCCACATATATCAAGTGGTACAACATCCAAATTAACTTCATCAATCAGTTTTGAAGCAATATAAAATCTTATCCTACATTGTTTGGTGACATCAAGTTTTTATTTGTCGCATACCCAACCAAGAGGATAAGGTTTCGAATGTGGTTTCGTTTCAAGACCCATTTTCTTGACAAGTGCTTCATATATTAAGTTTACTTGGGAACCTAGATAAAGTAATGTATCTATCTTAGTATGTTTAGATACTACATTTATGTGAAATAACTCATTCCTCTTTCGTTTATCAACATGAGATTCATCATTGGAACTACAACTAGCATGAAGAGAGTCTATACCTTGTACTCCAACCGCTGTGATCTTTCCTTCATCTCCTGAATCGGAACCAAGATCTTGTTGTACTGTAGAAACAGTCTTTGTCTTCCCCTTTACACCAAACTGTTTCTATTTCTTTTCCGAATGCAATTTACAACAATGTTCTTCATCGTGACCGCTCTTCTTGCAATGAGTACAAGATAGTTTTCCTAATTCTCTCAACACTATAGAGGTCTTCTTGTCCTTCCTTTTAAACTTCTTAAAAATATTCTATGGGAAATTGGAAGGTTTCTTTGTGGGATCTTCTTGAACATGGTTCCCCCTATTCTCTAGGTGAGTGGCTTGGACACAAACTTCGTCAAGACTAGTGCGGTTAAACAAGAGCAAAGTATGTCAAATAAAATTGTGAAGTGCACCAATATACTTCATTAAAGTCTCATAAGAATGTAAAGGAATGTTCAATGAAAGAGCTTTCTTCCTAAATTCTTCTACGAAACTTTGTACAATTTGTCCTTTACTTTGCCTTAAGGATTACCATTCTATCTTTATGTAAATACCCTAATGGTAAAATTGCTTCCTAATCATTGATTTAAATTCTTACCATGAGGAAAGAAGCTTACCACACTTAATTTCGTACGAAAGATTTCTCTCCCACCATATGAGAGCAATTTCTTCCAACTGAAGAGAAGACAGTTGCACTTTAATTTCCTCTTCATCAATATGCTCGACACAACAATACACTTCAAGCTATCGGATCCAATTATCTAATTTTTTAGGATTAACATCTCCATTAAACATAGGTAAAGAAAATTTTACATCAAGATTTAATAATGGTTTCTTAAAAGAAGCTTTATGGCTAGAATGATGAGAATGCTTAGAGGAAGAAGAATTAGAACTCGAAGGTGAAGATGGAGGCTCAGGAGGATCTGCTCCAACCCCTTGGTTTACCGAAGCATCATTATTTTCATGTGCTTCCTTTTTCTTCCCTTTCTTCTTCATCCTCTTCTAGTAATCTCCATACATTCACTCGACCATTTATGACATGTGATAAAATACCATGTGAACATTTTTCTCCTGTTCATCACGCTTGTCCTCTTCTGCCATTTTCTTCCTTCTGGATACATGGCCAACTTTGGGATTGAAAGTATTTAGAGTTCCTTCACCCTTCTTATGCTTGGCCCTAGTAAGAATTCACACTCAACAATTCAAGTCAAATATGACTGCTCTGATACCAACATGAACCGAGATCTTTTCATCGTGACTTATAAAGAATTGTATTAAATGAGCATAAATTAAAATGCACCATTAAAAAAGGAAAAACTTAGAAATGAAGAGAGATAAGCATCAGATTTGAACACAAAAACTTGATAACGGAGTTTGTCCCTGGTGGACTACGTCTCTAGGTCCTTCTCTCAAAAGGGTAGGCTCTTTTATTAACTCAACAATAGAATTTGGAAAATACATGAATATCCCATTCTGAAATCAAGCTGTAGAAAATAATGCTCAGATCAGAAAACAAACATCACCATTGGATTCATGGTGTGGAATTACCCAAAAATGTCTGTCTCCATGCTCTAATCCGACTCTGGCACTCCCAGGCCCAAGAGAAAATATATCTCAATTTATGTGGCCACTCCAACCTGCAATCATGACATAGATTGTCTCATAATCTATTCCCACAGATGTACGACCACGCCTCCTCTCCCCTGTGGCTGGAAAACTCAGCTTTAAAATAATTCTCGGTGCATGGATATAACAATGTGACCGTTGGGCGGATTGGTATGGACGCTAGAGTTAAGGTGTTGGTTATGGGGAGTTCCCGAGGTCAAACCCCACGGGCTCCCATTTTGGTGTATGGTTATAAATTTGGCTAAATTTAACAAGAGAATTTCTACATTCATAGGTAGTCACCAGATATGGTGGACCTCCACTAGATTTGGCGGGTCCCACCATTATCCATTTTGAATTTTCAGATATGGGTTGTCCTTGAGCAAATCGGGGATGCCACGTGTTGCTTGCTGATTGGGCCACATGGCATATTCTCATTGGTCCACCTGTACACTTGATGTCACACCCAATCACTGTACATGACATGTGGCACTCCCTAGATGGTACCACATGGCACTTTCTGATTGGCCCACGTGGACCCCTGAAAAGTCCAATGGCGGGTGACACGTGGAAGCCTGTGGTGCTTCCATGTGGCATGCTGACATCATCATTCATACGATGAAATCACCCTGCCATGTAATATGTTGATGTCATGCTGATGTAAGTAGTACGAATGTGTCCCTTGCTCACTGGTCCTGGTTGACCGCATCTTTGACCACAAATATCTTTCACACCGTAACTTAGTTTGACGAACCATTTGCATCATTAGAAATATTGTGACGTGCTCTTCGCGATCATGCCATTTTAATGGAGTTTTGGGAAATTTGAATTTTTCCCTTTCTTTATCTGTTGAAGCCATTCTAAGCGTTCTGAGCTACCTCCGTGAGTTTTGAGTTATTCTTAGCCTTCTTTGGATCCTTTTTGGATCATGCCTTCCCACTAAGAGGTTTTTGGACCACCAAAATCTTCCATCAATCAATTGGTAAGTGAGGGAAGAGTTCCCTCACTTTGTCCTTCTCGATCCACTTTGCCTTGCTTGGATGGGTGCCTTTTGAGCCTACTCGAAGATAATCAACATCACCCCTATGTGAATTCCTGGTCCTCCCGTCCAAGATGATATATTCTTGTAGCTCATCCAAGTACCCAGGTGCAAACTCATCAACTGATGGAATTGAAACTTCCTCATTTTGATCCATGATCATGGGAGGCTAAAAAAGTTTCAAGTTCTCAACGTTCACAACTAAGTAAATCTGCATATAAGGTGGAAGATCCAGACGAAAAGCATTGGTACTACTTTTCTCTAAGATAGTGAAGGGTCCATAACAAATGGGATTGCGTTTCTTGACTTCACCCTTCAATCTCTCCTTGCTGATGTGAAGCCATACCCGGTCTCCAACCTGGACCTGATGATCAACCCTATGCTTGTCGTGTCGAGCTTTATACTCTGCTTGACTTTTATCCAACTGTTCCCTAACTTCCTAGTGTATCTCTTGAATCCTCTGGATGAACTTGCGAGATCTTTCCTCTGTTCGATATTCATTTACATCAACATCTCTACCGTACATAAAGTCCAAAGGAACCTTTGGTAAGTACCCAAAACATGTCTCAAAAGGTGAAATTTGAGTGGAATAATGTAAATCTCAGTTGTACACATGTTGTGCATAGGGTATCTGTTCATCCCATACCTTGGGACGCTTGGTGCAGTAGCCTCGAAGCAAAAGTACCACTATTCGGTTTACCACCTCTATCTGTCTATCGGTCTGTGGCTGGAAAGTAGTGTTCCTCTTCAATTTGGTGTCCATCATTCTCCACAAGCTAGTCCAAAATTCCCCAAGGAATCCAGTATTTCGATCCGAGACGATAGATGTGGGTAATCCAAAGTGAACAAAAACATGCTGAAAGAAGATATTAGCAGTCTCCTTAGCAGTGATCTTGTTTTTACAAGGTGTCAAGATACACATCTTGCTGAACCTATCCACTACAACATACAAATAATCATGACCCCCTTTGGTCATGGGTAAACCCCCTACAAAATCTATGGATATACTTTCCCATGGATTGGATGGAACACGAAGTGGTGATTATAGCCCCAATTTTTTATTAGTGGGCTTACAAGTAGAACACATCACACACCCCTTTACATATTTAGTTACAATTGATTTCATTTGAGGCCAGTAAAAAAACCTCTGTAAATGAGCCATACTTTTTCCTACCCCAAAATGCCTAGACACAAAAGAAGTATGAGCTTCTCGTATTACATGGACTCATTCACTTGTAGGAATACATAGCTTTCCAAGATGGTAAAGTAACTTTCCCTGCAAACAATAGTTCTCTACCTGTGCACCAAGGGTTAGCTTCGTATATACTTCTTTAAAATCTTCATTGATGGGATATTGTTCTATATAGCTATCATGAGATAAAGAAGCATTCTTCAAAATAATAGAAGCAATACTAGGAGGTCTAGAAAGAATATCAACTACCTTGTTACTTGTACCCTTCTTATACTTGATTACCAAGTGAAATTGTTGTAGAAAACCCATCCACTTGTAGTGCTGAGATTGTTGCAATTTGGTCTATGCTTGAAGATACTGTAAGGGTTGGTGATCTGTATGTATAATGGTTTCCTTCCCTAATGAGTAGTGCTTCCATTTCTTTACACCCTGGACTAATGCATACAACTATTTATCATATGTAGTATAGTTAATAACAACTTGGTTAAAAGTTTTAGAGTGGTAACAGATAGTCTTATGATATTGCATTAGTACTGCACCCATGGTGTATCTGCTGGCATCTGTCTTGATCTCAAAAGGCTGTTGAAGATTCGACAATGCTAATACAAGTGCGGCACTGATATTTCTCTTCAAAGTGTCGAAAGTTTTTTGTTGCTTTCCTTCGCACTGAAAAGTGTTCTTCACACTGGTTAAGGCATGCAGAGGAGATGCTATGAAGGAGAAGTTTGGAATGAATCTCCTGCAATATTGGATTGCACCTAAGAAGATTTGAACTTCGATTAAACTTTTTGGCTTAGGCCAA
The DNA here is from genome assembly GCA_032191745.1 of Picea mariana. NCBI lineage: Eukaryota > Viridiplantae > Streptophyta > Pinopsida > Pinales > Pinaceae > Picea > Picea mariana. Next base: position 74,512 of record JASDQU010099824.1, read on the forward strand.
TTTACAATTACATCAATTTTGGAAGGGTCAATTTTCAATTGCCCTCCTCCTACAATATGACCTAAGTATACAAGTGCATTCTTGCAAAATTCACATTTAGACAATTTTACGTACAACTTATCCCTTTGCAAAGTATCCAATACTTTCTTTACATGCCTCACATGCTTATCCCATGTCTCGCTAAAAACAAAAATGTCATCTAAATATACAATCACAAAGTCATCTATTAAAGGCCTGAATACATCATTCATCACACGCATGAAAGTTGTCGGAGCATTACAAATCCCAAATGACATAACCAACCACTCAAATAATCCTTGTTTGGTCTTAAAAGAATTTTTCCATGCATCATGTTCTGTGACTCTGATTTGATGATGTCCACTATGCAAATCCAACTTAGTGAAATAGACAACATTCTTCAATTGATCAAGTAAATCATCTATATGATGAAGAGGGTATCGATTTTGCACTGTGATTTTATTTAAGGCTCGATAATCGACACGCATTCGCCATGTGCCATCCTTCTTTGGCACCATCACGATCGGAGAACCACAAGGAGATGAATTGGGACTAATGAACAGTTGATCCAATAAGCCCTGTACCTGCTTCTTGATCTCTGCCATCTCCACAACTGACATCCTGTACATATCCACATTAGGAAAAGGAAAATCCTACTGAAGGTGTATCTCATGTTGGATTTCCCTCTTAGGAGGTAATCCATCTGGTTCATGAAAAATATCATCATATTTAGAAACAATATCAATTAATTCCTTTTTATGATATTGATCACACCCTTGGAAAGCATTGAATGTCTCGACATCTTTCTCTCTGACGACCATGAGTACATATCTCTTATTAGTGTTTATGAGTCTTTTATTTGTCCTGCACTAACAAGTGTTTTATTTACCCTCATGTTGTGAGCTCTAACAATATATTCCACTCCCCCCTTAGTAAGGTGGTATTTTTTCTCATGTCGAAAGAAGACTGTTTTTCTATCATAAAGATAAGGACTTCCCAACACTATGCGACATATATCAAGTGGTACAACATCCAAATTAACTTCATCAATTAGTTTTGAAGAAATAACAAATCTTATCCTAGACTATTTGGTCACATTAAGTTTTGCTTTGTTGCATACCCAACCAAGAGGATAAGGTTTCATATGTGGTTTCGTTTCAAGACCCATTTTCTTGACAAGTGCTTCAGATATTAAGTTTACTTGGGAACCCGGATCAAATAATGTATCTATCTTAGTATGTTTAGATAGAACTCTTATGTGAAATAACTCATTCCTTTTTTGTTCATCAACATGAGATTCATCATTGAAACTAGAAATAGCATGAAGAGAGTCTTTACCTTGAACTCCAACCATTGTGATCTTTCCTTCATCTCCTAAATCAGAACCAAGATCTTGATGTATTGTAGCAACGGTCTTTGTCTTCCCTTTTCCACTGAATTGTTTCAGTTTCTTTTCCGGATGCAATTTCCAACAATGTTCTTCATCGTGACCTCTCTTCTTGCAATGAGTGCAAGATGGTTTTCTCCTTCTCTCGACATTGTAGCGGTCTTATTTTCCTTCCTTTTAAACTTCTTAAAAGTATTATGTGGGAAATTGGAAGGTTTCTTTGTGGGATCTTCTTGAACATGTTTCCCCCTATTCTCTAGGTGAGTGGCTTGCACACAAACTTCGTCAAGACTAGTGGGGTTAAACAAGAGAAAAGTGTGTCGAATTTAATTGTGAAGTGCGCCAATATACTTCATTAAAGTCTCATAAGAATGTAAAGGAATTTTCAATGCAAGAGCTTTCTTCCTAAATTCTTCTGTGAAACTTTGTACAATTTGTCCTTTACTTTGCCTTAAGGATTTCCATTCCATCATTGCTTTATGTAAATACCCTAATGGATAAAATTGCTTCCTGATCGCTAATTTAAATTTCGACCATGAGGAAAGAAGCTTACCACACTTACTTCTGTCTCGAAGCTTTCTCTCCCACCATATGAGAGCAGTTCCTTCCAACTGAAGAGAAGTCAATTTCAATTTAAATTCCTCTTCATCAATAGGATGGACACGACAATAGACTTCCAACCTGTCAGATCCAATTATCTAACTTTTCAGGATTAACATATCCATTAAACATAGGTAAAGAAAATTTTACATCAAGCTTTAATAATGGTTTCTTAAAAGAGGCATTATGGATAGAATGATGAGAATGATGAGAATGCTCAGAGGAAGAAGAAATAGAAATCAAAGGTGAATATGGAGGCTAGGAGGATATTCTCCATCCCATTGGTTTACTGAAGAATCATCATCCGCATGTGCTTCCTTTTATTCCCTTTCTTCTTCATCCTCTTCTTTTAATGTCCATACATTCACTCGACCATTTATGACATGCGATAAAAGACCATGTGAAATTTTTTCTCCCATTCATCATGCTTGTCCTCTTCTGCCATTTTCTTCCTTTTGGATACACGGCCAACTTTGGGATTGAAATTCTTTATATTTTCTTCACCCTGCTTATGCTTGGCCCTAGTAAGAATTCACACTCAATAATTCAAGTCAAATATGACTGCTCTGATACCATCATTATCCATGATCTTTTCATCGTGAATTATAAATAATTGTATTAAATGAGCATAAATTAAAATGAACCATTAAAGAAGGGAAAAATTAGAAATGAAGAGACATACACATCAGATCTGAACACAAAAACTTGATAACAGAGTTCCTCCCTGGTGGACTACGTCTCCGGGTCCTGCTCTCAAATGGGTAGGCTCTTTTATTAACTCAACAAAAGAATCTGGCAAATACATGAATATCCCATTCTAAAATCAAGCTACAAAAGATAATGCTCAAATTAGAAAAAAAAACATCACCATTGGATTCATGGTGTGGAATTACCCAAAAATGACTGTCTCCATGGTCCGATCCGACTCTGGCACTCCCAGACCCAAGAGAAAATCTATCTCAGTTTCCATGCCCGCTGCAACCTGCAATCATGATATAACTTGTCTCAAAATCCGTGCCTGCAGATGTACGGCCATGCCTCCTCTCCCCGGTGGCTGGCGAACTTGGCTTTAAAATAATTCTCGGTGGACGGATATAACAATGTGATCGTTGGGCGAATTGGTTTGGATGCTAGAGTTAAGGTGTTGGTTATGGGGAGGTGTTGGGGTCAAACCTCACAGGCTCCCATTTTGGTGTATGGTTATAACTCCAGCTAACTTTAGCGAGCGAATTTATACATTTGGCGGTAGTCACTAGATATGGCGGACCTCTGCCATATTTGGAAGGGTCCAGGCATTATCAATTTTTAATTTTCGGATACGGGTTGTCCTTGAGCAAATCGAGGATTCCATGTGTCACCCACTGATTGGGAGACGACGCATATTCTCATTGGTCAATCTGTATGCCTGATGTTATGCCAAGTCACAGTACGAGACACATGGCAATCCATGGATGGTGCCACGTGGCATATCCTAGGGGTGCCATGTGGCACTTTCTGATTGGCCCATGTGGACCCCTGAAAATTCCAATGGTTGGTGACATGCCTCCAACATACCTGTGTTTCCAGACTTATCCAAAATTTTCCAAAGAGAAGTTCACCCAACTCTTTCCAATGAATCCACCTCAAGGAAACAAAATTCCTCCCATGTGGACCAACTTGGCTCCTTGAGGGAGCTCCCTCTCTTTGTTTCCCTCAGAATCGCATAGATCTTCTTACTTTCCTTGTCTTTTAGAAAATTGTCTTCCTTGGTTGTGTGCCTTTTTTCTCTTATAGAATCTCCAAAGGGCACCATCATGAACCATTGCATCCTTTGGGGGTTTCATACCCCTTCGAGAATCCATGTCCAAATGAAACGTCATTCCCCTTCGCAGACCTGGTTTCCAAAATGAACCCATGCACTTGTCAATCGTCGTGCCTCTTGGGACTGATGCACCCAACCTTGGTTCACCTCTCATGTCAGTGCACCCCATTCATCAAACCAACTTCTACTCTTCGATGCATACCCCTTAGGTGAGTAGGGAAAACTCTCCTAAGTGCTCCCCCCATGCCTTAGTCGATTCATCTGTTTGGTGGAGCACACAAGTCTTTCCCTCAACCCTTCATCAAATCGTTTCTCGTCTGACTTGTGTCTCGAGGAAACTTGGGTGGAGTCTTCCCTTGATGTGTCGCCTAGCCAAGGAACCCCAACTCTCCCCTATATGAAGACTTTTGTCTCCTCATTCGCACCGAGCATCCTGCATGCCCGATTCAAACTGTGGTGGAAGTGTGTGCGCCCGAGATGCATTCTCAAGGTCTTACATCCTCCCCCACCTCAATTTGTTTTCATCCTCTACAAAATCCACAAAATACACAATCTCCAAGTCTTTGCCCAAACTCTCACCTTTGCTAGAAATAAGTCTGTTGGAAACCCCAAGTTTTGTGCCAAGCGAAAACCCAAAATTATTCCAAGGTGGAAACCCCAAGTTTCCATAAACCAAATTTTATCGCACCCAACTCTACATGATCTACTTCCTGAGTCAATGCAGTCACAACACCCAACTCCAAGGATGAAAGTCACCCAATTCTATTACACTCTCTTGTTGTGATGTTGCTGACGTATTGTTGTTTGATTTCGTTGTTGTTGTCATTTCCTGCTACAACCTATTGTTTCCCACTTCAATTCATATTTTCACCTAAGTGTTGAACACCTGTGATCTTGTTGTTGCACCCATACTTCAACCAACTCTTCCATGTCTCTGTTGGGCCCTTCATTTTTGGTTAGAAGCTGCAAAAGGAAGACTACAGTCCCAATTTTAGTCAAACATGAGTTTCACAAGCCACAAAGGAGCTGGACAGTGGATCAAGCAAAGAAACAGAAAATTGTTGTGAAAAGGGACAACGCAACACCAGCGAGGCAGAAGAAGTTACAACATAACAAGAAGAAGAATAAGAAAGAATGTGGAGTCTAAAGACAGAAGATCCTAGTCAGCCTATATGTATGAGATGCATACAATTTTTAAGGGTTAGATGGCCTATATGGAAGAGATGATATAGATGGGTAGAAGGTATAGAGGGCGTATATAGTGTCAAGGTTCTGTGATTGTAATTTGTATCCATTTTGGGGAAAAGGGTAGATGGAGCTTCGAGGTATGGGTCCAGAGCCCGAATCTTGTAACAGAGAGATGGCTTTATCTGTGAAATTGTATACGAGAGCTCTTTTGATAATATAAATGGAAGGACCTAAAATTTTGAAATATATTGTGTTATTCTATGGTTATGCTTATGAATCGTCTTTGTACTTTAATTCTTTATGTCTGATAAAAACAATGCCTTGTCTCTGTTTACAAATGATATTGCAACTTGATTGTCTTTATTTATAGTTATGAATAAGTTCGGATCTGTTATGGGGTTAGTTTTTCTTACACAAGATCATGGTGAACTTTGAAGATTCTGGAAACCTACTTAAGTATTCTCCTTTTCCTTCCCTATCTTCTTGTCTTGGTTGCGCTTCGTGTGAGATTTCCTTTCTTCGGAGGAGATGAAAATTCCAGTGCCCTAGACTACTCAGTGCCTTTTGTTGGTAACCTAAGAAGGACCTTGATCTGATCAATTTCGCGCCAACAATCTCCACAAACTAATATCCCCCATGTCTTGGATTGATTGGGTAGTTATTCCAACTGTCACGCCCAACTCATGAGAATGCACTTCCTCATGCCTGAACTTAGTCTTTTCTATCGCATCTTTGTCACTCTATTCAACTCCAAAGACTATGGAAAGTGTCCATCCTTTCTTCGCTTCTTCCATCATCTGATCTTCGTCAAGGAGATCCTCCACAATGTCTAAGTGTTGCAATTTGAACCTACTAGCGCATATGTACTATAAATTCCTTTCGTAATTCGGCTCATATGCACATCGATATCAGACCAAGGTGAGGTCAACCCTCACCTTGTTTCACTATGGAGTCACTCCAAAGGAAGTCATATGCAACAAATTGACTCCATTATCCACCTCATGGCACAATTAGCCAATCTGTCCCAAGCATTTCACATCCAGACTGGCCTTTTTTTCACTACTTCATCACCCAACCATGTTGTTGTGTCTATCTCTTTATGCCTTGGAATAGTTAGGATTCATTCTTAACCATGCTACCTAAAGAAAAATAAACGTACATGCCTTAGCTCTTCATGTTGCAATCTACCTATCTGCACAACCCTCCACATGAAGGAAAGTCCTCAACTTGCCTCCTTTCATCAAGTCACCTCAACACAAATCAACATATGTGATGAGTGTGGAAAACATACCTACACTCCTCAAATGTCCCAACAAATTGTCTAAAGCATTCCAACTAGAATGAGCCACCTCAAAGAACTTCCATTTCTTCTTCACGTTCGCAACAGCTCCAACCAACTACCCCCCTGAGATCTCTAATTCATCGCAAAATCATATGCAAGTCACCAAGGCATGCTCTGCCTCATCCAGTATCCCATAGAAAAGGTGAGTGAACACCACCCAAGTCAATCAGTCTATGTTCTTCCCATTCAGGTTGACTGCCAACAATTCTTGGTCAACTTCCTTGCTAATTGCATCTATCTCCTAGAATGAAATTGCCTTTCCCTCTTGCAAGCATTCAAAATTTCACACTATCGTCATGATTTTCAAGTCATCACATGACCCAACAAATCTGGCTAAGGAACCAAACACCAGGGAGCCTCATCCATCCTCTCAACTTGGAATGAACAAACTTCACTTCCCACTTCACCACAATGACCTATCCAACGCACCTCATCAAGAGTTAGGAAGCTTCCTTAAGCCACATCCACGACTGCATCAAAATATGCCTATGATCCCCTCGTGAATTGTACAAGCAAGTCATCCTAATCTCTTGTCACATTCTCTCAACCAAGGCATCCCAATCTGCTACAATACTTCTTCAAATTTGCACCATTTGTGTCACCCTCAAGTCTGTCGATTTTCACCGTGAAAACAAAATGCACTTAAACCACCAAGTCATTTGTCTTCCCTTCAAAGAACTTGGTGCAAAACTTGGAAAATGCAAGAACTCAACCCGACCATACCTTTCCAATGACATCCTTTGCTGCAATAATGGTTCAAGTCTACTTTCTTGGACCTCGGCTTGCCTAAGAAATCGAATCTCTGCATGAACCCACCTCAACCACTATGCACAACTCTTCAAATATTAAATACCTTCACTATGATACAAGGCCAAGTCCATTCGTCCACTTTTAAAATATTTCTAAGTTCCAAACTTTGCATGTAACTGGCCAAACTCATATCCAATGTGTTTCCTCTCCACACCTTGACTGCTTCCGCTTCAAGGAACCATGCATCCAACGCCCAATTGTCAAGTCATATTGTTGTTAACTGATTGTTGTAAATCTGTGAACAAATACCTCATCCAAAGAATGGGATCCCAACTACCCATCTCAACCTATTATTTTTCTCGATGGTGCATGACACGAATAAATCATGATGGAAACATGCCAAACCACCTACCTACTATGGAGCTACTCTAGGTCACCCTAAGTTATTCACCTTTCTGAAACCCAGAACTGATCCTCTTCACAATTAGTTCTGCGATCACCCTCGACATTTCGCTTTTGTGATCACTTATACGGTTAGATATGCAACAAGTCGTATGACGAATCCTACTATCATTTTCTTTGCCCAGGTTCTCGATTCACCAACAAACTATGCAGATAGTCTCTCCCAGGTGTGCACTATAGTTTTCACCACTAAATTTTGTCACAAATCAAACCAAATGAGTCTACCTCTATGATCAAGTCTACAAGAATTTATGTGATGAACTCTGCAATGATTTCTGTGATCATCCACCCTATCCAAGTGCTTCGTTTCAACACAAACATGTTCTCTCATTTTGCACAAGGTGTGTTCCCATCTCAACCTTCCCATCACACCATCAATTGATCCTTTGTTGTAAGCCTAATGAAAAGACTACGATGAACAAGTTCGTTGCATTGAATCGTTCACCAAGTTTTCGAACGTTCCCACTGAATTTCATTTGCAACAAACTTCCTTAAAAAGTTTCTATGATGCCATATATCGTCGATATAGTGGTGAAGAGATCACCAAAACTTCTCCAAAATATGTAATGAAACAACTTTGATACCATCTGTCATGTCCTCATAGCGTGCCTTATGATCGTGCACCTCTTGAGGGCGTTCGACACCATGATGTTTCTCACTTGGATGATTGGAAACACCAAGGATACTTCGTCCAAAATACACCTCTTCACCTAGAGAATACCCATACTCTATTCTAGGATATCGACAAGTCACACTCCCACTCTAGTGAAACTCTTGTATACTTAGATATTCGTTAACTGCTTTAACACTTAGTCATTTTTAACATACATCCATGAGAAACCAAGAGAACTGTGGAACAAATGAAATACAAACACAGATATAGTGTAGGAGGTATAAACCATGCCTAAAACTTGACTATTTATTTTTATATGAGAAAAAATTATAACATCAGCACTACCGTCTCGGTTTACAATAGGGTGGAGTCAAACAAATCACCTCACCTAACCAAGAGACTCATACATAGATCATCACCAAGAATCTCCATCAAAACCACCTATGGTGCACCTCATTCATTCCTCCAACCATAGAATTATTTTCTCTTCATTTATATAGACTCTGCCTCTTCATTTCCATAGAATTCACAGGTTTTGGTTGTTCCTCACACATGCCTCCAACAGACCTACATTTCCAGACTTCGCCAAAATATTCCCAAGAGAAGTTTTTCCAACTCTTTATAATGAATCCACCTCAAGGTAGAAAAATTCCTCCCATGTGGAGCGACTTGGATCCTTGAGGGATCTCACTCTCTTCATCTTCCTTAGAACCCCAAATCTCTTATTTCTCTCCTTGTCTTCCAAAAACTTGTCTTCATTGGTTGTGCACCCTTGTTCACTTACAAGCTCTCCAAAGGTCACCATCATAAACCATCACATACTTTGGGGGTGTCGTGCCCCTTTATGAACCCACGTACAAATGAATCATCATTCCCCTTCGTAGGACCAGTTTCCCAAATGAATCCATGCACTCGTTAACCATTGTACCCCTTCGGACCGACACACCCAACCTTGTTATGCCCCTCATGTCGGCTAATCCAGATTATTTTTGACACGAAATGAGAGTGGAGATATAATAAATCAATGTACAGAGATATCTCAGATATCCAATAATATAACATAAATGTATAAGAGATGCAACCATAAACACAAAGATACCGTAATAAACAATTTTCTATTAATGAGTTAAAATGTAAAAAGACTGTAACAATACGGAGTGAAAGACTCACTAGAATGGTGGAAACTTATCTCTGAGACGCTATGTGTATGATACTCACATTCGCAATAAGATGATTTTACAATGAGGCTCCAAATACCTTTTTATCATAAATAAAATCCAAAACCCTAACCCCGGAAGATGAAAAGCCAACAATTTTGTGGACCCCGTTTTGGGTAGTTTGGTGTATCAACTTCCCAGGGGCGTAACTTTGGAATACGATCTTCATTTGGGGTGCACGATAGCTCGTTGGAAAGGTATCATCGAGAATATTAATTTTGGGAGATCAATCAGAGCCTTTGAATATCTTTAAGAATATTGATCCCGAAAAACCTTCATTTAGGCCCTCAAAATGGCCTTGGAAATTAAAAATTGCTAAAAATAGTAAATTATCAAAATTGCCAGAAAAATGTTTTGAGCCAGTTGGAAATAGTGGGTGGCCACCGATATCCACTTGGATCAATCCTCCCTCCTTAGGAAGCAATATTCTCCATTGCATTGAGTGCCCAAGGGAGAGGGAAAATCGTTTGTTGAATCTGCATCTTTATGAGTTGCTTTCCTTGTTCGAGAAGTTGCACTGCTTAGCTTGTTGAAGGTTGACATGAACCTGTGGCTAGAAGGGTTAAAACTTTTTAACCAGTCTAGCTACATGATATTCCTATGTGCAGAAAGAATCTTTACACTTTGCTGCAATCTCATTGACCTGCTTCTGTTGGATAGAAGGTGCTTGGACTGAGGTTGCAGTGGTATTCTTATGTTCACGCTTTGAATAGACTATGAAGAAGCTGAATTTTGTAGTATGAGATACTACCTTGCGACACTTTTTAGGTGAAACAATAGTTGGAATTACCTCTGGTATCCTGTAGATATGACCCCTCAGAGTAACAATGAAACTACGTGGTTGAGGCTCATAATTAACATGGTGCTTCCACATATATGGTTGGCCCAAGAGAACATCACAAAAATCCAATGGGGAAACATCACATAATACCTCGTCTTTGAAGGGATGGATGTCGTATGACAATCAAAACTGTTGGCTGACACAAAGATCTCGTCCCTGGTGAAACCACCTGATGTTTTATGGCTACGGGTGTGGTGTTGTCAACAATCCCAACTGTTTGATGACCTCTACTGAGATGAAGTTCTTTTGGCTTCCGCTATCAACCATAAATGCAACGGGGTCCCCTTTAGCCACATTTGTGAATGAAAAACGTGCTCCTCCTCTTCAAAATCTGTTGGTTCTTCTTGTTGAATTGTTGTGGTCGCGACAATAGTAGTGGATTCTACGTCGATGATCTATCTTCTATCAATATTTTCAGAATCAAATTCCAAATCATAGTTCGAATCCTTGTCTTTATATCGGCCACCAATGACTGTTTTGAGTGACATTCATCGGTGTTGTGCCAGGGGTTTTTGTGGAAATCACACCATTTTCCAGTGACCTTCTTCGTCTTTCCGTGACCCTTCTTTTCCTGTGGCTTGGACTATTTTTTGGGATGTTTTTTGTTAGGGTCATCTTTATCATACTTTGGTTGTTTCAGATTTGCAGACTCAAACTCCCTTTTGTTCTAGTGATTAAACTTCTTCTCAATTTTAACAACATATCGATAAGCAAAACCGAGTGATGAGATGTCTAGAAAATCCATTTCAGTTTGGATGTATCTGTGTAGAGCCCCACGGTATTTCAGAACCAAATTTCATTCAGAGTCTTTGATACCTAGCTTGGTGCAAAAGGTATGGAAGGTATTGGTGAACTCTGAAACTGCTTGGCCCCTTTCTTTCCATAGTGTGGTCCATCTCATGTACTGGTCCTCACAGTTGCCAACAGGGTAATATTGTTCCTTTACCGCATATATTTCAGACTCCTCTCTGGAACTTTTCTCCTAGTAAGTTTCCCACCAATGTTTGACATGGGTAGAGCCTTAAGGAGTGCGAAGGTGATCTCTTCCCTGTCGGAGAAATTATGAACAAAGAAATAACCTTCTAGCAAATTTAACCATTTTTCTAAGGCATGCACATCTATTTGTCCTTCAAATATGGGAATATCAAAATTAACTTGTACCTTGAAAGGAGAGGTACTTCCAAAGTGGCCACTTGATGAAGACACACCCTTTTTTTATCGACAGGCATTGAAGGATGTGGGAAAAATTCTCCATCATTTCATTCCTCTGTCGCGTGAGAGATTGCTCAAGCAATAGATTAATAGAATCATTTTCTCTGTCATTTTTATTTTCTTCCACCATGGAGGGTTTCTTGGAGGTGCGAGAGTGATTTTCTTCAAGAGAGACAAGCTCAAGACCCAACTTTCTCTACTCGGACCTTGTCGGGGACATGCACTGAAAAATGATCAAGAGCATCCTGCTTTGATACCACTGATCTGGATTATTTTCGGCATGAAATGAGAGCGGAGATGTAATAAAACAATGTATAGAGATATCTCAAATATCCAATAATATAACATAAATGTATCAAATATGCAACCATAAACACACAAATACAATAATATTTTTTATTAATGAGCAAAAATGTACAAAGACTGTAACAATACAGAGTGAAAGACTCACTATAATGGTGGTAGCTTATCTCTGAGAAGAGATGTGTCTTCTACTCACATTTGCAAGAAGATGATTTTACAATGAGGCCCCAAATACCTTTTTATCATAAATAAAATACAAAACCCTAACCACGAAAGATGAGAAGCCAACAATTTTGTGGACCCCTTTTTAGGTAGTTTGGTGTATCAACTTCCCGGGGGCATAAGTTTGGCATACGATCTCCGTTTGGGGAACACGATAGATCGTTGGAAATGTATCGTCGATGATATTCATTTTGGGGATAAAACAAAGACTTTGGCTATCATTGAGAATACCTATCCCAAAAAACCTTCATTTAGGCCCTCAAAATGGCACCGGAAGTTAAAAACTGCTAAAAATAGTAAATTACCAAAATTGCTAGAAAATTGTTTTGAGCCAGTTGGGAAAGGTGGGTGGCCACCGATATCCACCTGGATCAATCCTCCCTCCTTAGGAAGCAATGGGATCCATTGCGTTGAGTTCCAGGGGGAGAGGGAAAAGCGTTCGCCGAATCTGCATCTTGATGAGCTTCTTTCCTTGTTGGAGAAGTTGCGCTGCTTAGCTTGTTGAAGGTTGTCATGAACCTGTGGCTGGAAGGGTTGGAAATTTTTAACTAGTCTGGCTACATGAGATGCCTGTGTGTAGAAGGAATATTTACACTTTGCTACAATCTTTTCGACCTGCTTCTGTTGGATAGAAGGTGCTTGAAATGAGGTTGCAGTGGTGCTCTTCTGTTCATGCTTTGAACATACTGTGAATAAGATAAATTTTGTAGTATGAGATACTACCTTGTGACACGTTTTAGGTGGGGCAATAGTCGAAATTACCTCTGTTATCTTGTAGGGATGACCCCCTAGAGTAACAATGACACTACAAGGTCAAGGCTCATAAATAACATGGCGCTTCCACATATATGGTTGGAACAAGAGAACATCACAAACATCCAAGGGGGAAACATCACATAATACCTCGTCCTTGAAAGGATGAATGTCATATGAAAATCGACACTGCTGGTTGCAGGGATGATTTTAAGGATGAAAATTTATTTTAAAATGTATAAACCTTGGCGAATCTTACTAATCCTTCATATTCCAACTATAAAGTTTTGGCGATAGTTTTGTAAAAATATTCAAATTTCTAAATATTTTATATAGCTTATATAAAATTTTGGCGATTTTTAAGGTAAAATAATTTTATCCTATAGAATTTGGGAAAATCATTTTTAGAATAGCGAAGAACCATGGAAAATTATCCCATGGGCGAAATTTAGCCCCTAAAATCATCCCTGGCTGGTTGACATGAAGATCTCGTCCCTCATGAAGCCACCCGATGTTGTACGGTTGTGGGTGTGGCATTGTCGAAAATCCCAACTGTTTGACGACCTCTGTTGAGATGAGGTTCTTTTGGCTTCCGCTATCAACAATAAAATGCAATGGGGTCCCCTTCACCCACATTTGTGAATTGAAAAGGCACTCCCCCTATTCAAAATCTATTGGTTCTTCTGGTTGAATTGTTGTGGTCATGACAATAGCAATGGGGTATATGTCGATGATCTGTCTTCTATCAGTATTGTTAGAATCAATTTCCGAATCAGGGTTTAGATCCTTGTCGTTTATCTCGACCACCAATGACTGTTTTGAGCGACATTCATCGGTGTTGTGCCAAGGGATTTTGTGGAAATCACACCATTTTCCAGTGTCCTTCTTCATCTTTCTGTGACCCTTCTTTTCTTGTGGCTTGGAATAATTTTAGGGATGTTGTTTGTTAGGGACGTATTTATCATACTTTGGTTGTTGCAGATTTTCAGACCCGAACTCTCGTTTGTTCTATTGCTTAAAATTCTGCTCTATTTTAACAACATATCGATAAGCAAAACCGAGTGATGAGATGTCCAGAAAATCCATTTCATCTTGGATGTATCTGTGTAGAACCCCACAGTATTTCAGAACCAAATTTCATTTGGAGTCTTTGATACCCAGTGTGGTCCATCTCATGTACTGGTCCTCATAGTTTCCAACAAGGTAATAATGTTCCTTTACCACATCCACAAAAAAATCCCAAGTGGGCTCGACCGAATATATTCCAAACTCCTCTATGGAACTTTTCTCCCAGTAAGTTTCCCACCAATGTTTGACATTGGGGAGAGCCTTAAGGAGTGCGAAGGTGATCTTTTCCTTGTCGGGGAAATTATGAACAGATAAATAACCTTCTAGAAGATTTAACCTTTTTTCTAAGGCATCTTCTTCTATCTGTCCTTCAAATACGGGAATATCAAAATTAACTTGTACATTGAAAGACGAGGTACTTCCAATGTGGACGCTTGATGAAGACGCACCTGTTGTTATCGATAAGATTTGAAGGATGTGGGAAAAAGTATCCATTATTTCATCCCTCTGTCGCATGAGAGATTGCTCAAGCGACAGATTAATAGAATCGTTTGCTTTGTCAGTTTTCTTTTCTTCCACCATGGAGGGTTTCTTGGACCATTGATCCAGATTATTTTCGACACGAAATGAGAGCGGAGATATAATAAATAAATGTACAGATATATATTGGATATCCAATAATGTAACATAAATGTATCGAAGATGCAACCATAAACACAGAGATACAATAATACACAATTTTCTATTAATGAGCGAAAATGTACAAAGGTTGTAACAATACAGAGTGAAAGACTTGCTAGAATGGTGGCAACTTATCTCTGAGAAGAGATGTGTCCATTACTCACATTAGAAAGAAGATGATTTTACAATGAGGCTCCAAAGGCATTTTTATCATAAATAAAATCCAAAATCCTAACCTTGGAAGATGAAAAGCCAATAGTTTTGTGGACCCTGTTTTGGGTAGTTTGGTGTATCAACTTCCCGGGGGCGTAACTTTGGCATACGATCTTTGTTTGGGGTGCACGATAGCTGGAAAGATATCATCGGGGAGATTCATTTTGGGGGCTCAATAGGAGACTTTGGATATCATTGAGAATATTGATCTTGAAAAACCTTCATTTAGGCCCTCAAAATGGCCATGGAAGTTAAAAACTGCTAAAAATAGTAAATTACCAAAATTGCTAGAAAATTGTTTTGAGTGAGTTGGAAAAGGTGGGTGGCCATCAAGATCCACCTGAATCATCGGTGTGACCCATCCATCGAACCAAATTGTTCTCTTGGGTGCACATGCCCCTTAGGTGAGTCGGGATGACTCTCCTAAGTGCACCTCCCATGCCTTAGTCGATTCATCCATTTGTTGGAGTTCCCAAATCTTTCCCTCAACCCTTTGTAAAATTATCTTTCCTTTGACTTGTGTCACAAGGAAAATGGGGTGGAGTCACCCCTTGGCACATTGCATTCCCAGGGAACCCCAACTCTCCCCTATATGAATAATTTTGTCTCCTCATTCGAACCGAGCATCCTGCACACCCGATTTAAACTATGGTGGAAGTATGCACACTCAATCTGAGCTCCTGAGGCCTTACACTCATCGTAATTTTATAACTTAAGAAATGAAAAAACAAACAAGATAACATAGGAGATATGTACATCTAAAACCCAGGATATTATATTCTAGGTAAAATATGAGAATGTTAACACAAATTTATAAAAAATACAATCTATGATGCACATTTTAAACTTTTAAAACCCTTTCTCAATTTAAATGTGGATTGGTGTTTTAATTTTTTTATGGTAAACAGTTGCAACATAGTATATACCAACTTACATAAAAATAATGTCCATTATATTATTTAAGAAAAAAAACCCAAATAAACTATGATAGATCTTTTAGGGAAGTTAATAGATTGAGAAGTTAAATCCTCAGAAGTTTATAAAATCCAGGGTGAATATTGATTTATGCCCATTTCAAAAATTTCAAAAGGTAATGGAGATATTCCCCTATTTCGACTTTAGGAGGCTATTTCAATCAAGGTGTTGAAAAAAAAATAGGCTTAAACCAATTTGATAGCATTCAATCAAGGCATTGAAACAAAAATCATGTTTAAACCTATTTGACAACAAACTTTTTGTGGTAATAAGCCAAAATATTGATTTCATAATAAGAATAATATACCCCTTCGTCATATACATATACAAAATAGAACAAAATTGATCCCTCGAGGCACTCGATAAATTCCAAAGGACATGATTTCCTACCATAATACTCCTAAATAATACAATTCTTCTCTCATATAATCTAATAATCCATGGGGAATTTGCAATCACCATACTCTGCACACGAATTAAAAAATTAATCCTAAAAAAAAATTCAATAATAAAAGGGTATACGTAGACCAAATTAAAGTAATTATGAAAGAACATGTGATAATAGACTTACTTGGAGATAGGGTAATGACATAAGAAGTACCTTCAAAAATCCCAGGTTTCACTCTTGTGGCTGTTCTTTTGATAATAACTATTGAAATCATATGAATCATGGGCTTCCAACGTGTTAGGATTGTAGCAAGGTGCGTCGGGATGAATCTGTTGGAAATTTGCATCCCCTTCTCTACATGCATAGTCTAAAGTTTCCTAGAGCTTATTGGAATTGATCTTAGAATTAACAACGCACCATGTCTTAGATCCTCCAACTGGGGTTGTCTCGTTGCTACAGTGATGCATGTAAAAATAAATTTGAGTAATCTGAACAAAAATTGTAACACTAATTGTAGTGGTATTTGAAGAGATATCCTCAGCATGGCAGGTCCTCAAACGAAACCACACATGAGCATAATTATTTATATTCACCTAGCAAAGAAGTGGAAGGAGATTGGGATCCATGCACCCTATGAACACCATGTAAAGAAGGAGAAGTAGACGATAGCTCACGAACAATACAAAAATCAGTAAAAAACCTAAACCTAAAGTGAACGTTGATAACCAGATCGCCCATCATTATGCTAATCAAATTAATCACCTATTTTAATGATGAATGAACATGTTTATTATGAAAGGAAATTAATGGTTCAAACCCTAACCTTTCATTTATTGTGCCAATGAAGAATATTCATAGCATATGAAATCGTGTCCACAGAAACCAAATCTATGATTAAAATCTCGGTAATCCTAACACTTTTCAATAGGTGTACACCTATCGACGTAATGAAGCAACGCATGTAATGTTGGAAAACCAAGTCAAAAACACAATGCTTAAGGTGAGGAGAAACATAATTTATCCTCATGTATATAGGTTATTAATGAAGTATCATTCTCCATGACCAAATAAAAGGTTTCTTTAGAAAAGATCATTATTCAGGTATAATAAGATGACACTTCATAGTTATTGTAAATGTATCGTAGTAATACTGTTGAACATAACTACATTATGGTTTTCTTTTTTAGTGTTCAAATTTAAATGGGAAAACTAGAAAAAACGAGTGGGAATGCTTTTGCTTCATCTTAGGAAGAAATTTTGTAATGGAAATCGTGGTTTCGAAGTTTGGATCAGTCAAGAAGAATTTCTTTGAGGGGTTTTTATTTGTGGTAGAAAGGTGTTATGAATTAGCATGCTAGTAATCATTGTCATGTCGAACGAAATATAAGAGTGTAGGGCTCAGTCATGTGTTTGATTAGTGTTGATATCATAAGGGGATTTTGGGATTTAAAGGGAATGGCTCTACTCTACAGGCCATTGTGGATACAATTTTAATGGGGTTGGGACTAACCTTTTTTTGTATCATGAGGGAAAGTTTTTATATGGGATGGAATCATACATATTAATCTACAATTATATTAAATAAATATCTTCAAGTGGCTTCTTGCATCTCCCAAAAATAAAAAGTGAGAAAAGATTTCTACTAATGACTTGAAACTACAAAATGATGGTGTTGGGATTCTTGCCACTACCACTACATCACTTCTAAGTCCAATTAATTTCGCAAAAACCACTTTTGGCATTTTGTGATGCATGTGCATCATCCATTATGAAACAAACACACCTTCTAGAGAATTTTTGTCTTTCAAGTAGGGGGGAGATTATAAAATTTCCCATCATTCGATCCTTCCTCAATCGATAGTGTTGTGAAGTTCCACATGAATAAATCTCAGAATAATATGGTAAGTTAAATGGGAGGCTCTTGTTCCTTGAGAATTCCCCCCATGTGACGATGGATTTATTGTTCCTATTTCCATTTTTCATTTTTCATATTTTCACAATTTCTGTGTAGGTGTGCAGGTCCGAAGCAATTATAATTTTTCACTTTTTTCATACTTAGTCGTATTTCTAGTTTCAAAGCGTACCTCCTTACCTTTCTCTCTGTGTCTGTGTCCATAGGTCCACAAGTCCACAATCCTGCATTCACTAATTTGCAGTCTCCATTCTTGTTTTTCACCTCATACTTAGTCATTTTTACCATTTTTTATCCCTTCACCTACCTCCTTTACCTCCGCATTCCCGTAACTCCACAAACCCTACATTTAATTTTTTAATATTATTTCCTATCCTAAGTTACTTCCCCCTTTTCGTGGACCTACCATACCGAGACATGTGGCAGTGACATGGACATATCCCCAAATGACATCTGGCAGTGACATGGACATATCCTCAAATGACATGTGGTGGTAAGGTGGACCAATCCCTTAATGACACATGGAAATGATGTGGACCTACCCACATGTGACAGATGGAAATGACATGGGCATTGACCGATTTATGACTAGGATATGACTGGATGTTGGCTAGGTCATCAAAATTTTAATAATTCATGAAATTTTCCTAAAGCATGAGAGCTACACCAAAGTCTCTATAGTCTCCTTTGTTCCAGATGAGGACTATGGTAAAATTTTCATTTTAAACACTTAATAACTCTTGACCACAATTCATGTGGGATTGGAATTTGTTTCAAAAGGCTGAATTTTGATGAAGGGCTAGAATTGACTCACGAAATAGATGGACCAATGCTGAGCAATGATATTCAGAAGTTCATAACTCAAGATCCGAGTGTCTGTTTTGAGAAAAATGTACCTCGTTGGAAAGGTAATTCAATGAGGAAGATAATGGGACAGGTTGCAATGGATGAATTTGGCCATAATCCACCTTGAAATTGAAAGAACAATCAAATATGTTTTCATGGTTTGTTGGTAAATTTATTTGCAACCTCGACTTCCCGAGACTATAACTTGAGATCCAGAACTCCAAATCACACTCAGGAAGAGTCGTTGGAAATATGGGAAGATGAAGATTAATTCTAGAGTGGTTTCCATGGATAAGAAATCAACTTTCATGTCCAAAAAAGTAAAACACGGTCCACTATTTCTTAAGGCAGTCAACTTCAAGTTTATAAATTGAAAATTTATTAAATGTCTTTTATTAAAGGAAAAAGTTGGCCCCACTTGGAGGCACAAATTTTAATGACAGAATTCATTAAGGTAGAATTAATTAATTAAAAAAAATTTACTCCAAAAAGGAATTGTGTGGAAAATTCTAGAAAGGAAAACCCTAACTACTTCAAGAACATCGAAAAGAAGATTTTAAAAGGGAAAGAGAAGGAACCATCATGGGGTTGGAAATCATAAGTTTCTACAGTGGTGAAGAGTCTGCAAGAAGAAAATATCTATCTTTCCAAGATTCAGTGATTTGGCCTGCTAAAACTTGTCTCTCTACATCTTCTTCTTTTCTGTTTCTTTCCGTCAAATATTCCATGAATGTATGCAAAATGAGAAGATTTAGGGATGAACAGTTCTCTCTAGAAATATTCAAATCATTCTTGAATAAGGTTGGTTGTCATTGATGTCAAACCTTGAAGAAAGCCCCGTAGAACAAAGGTTTGGGTAATGGACCCAATATTGTTTGATTTAAATATGACTCATTATTGTTTTTTCATGGTTAATAAGAAGTAAATATGGATGAACTCCAAAGTGGCCCCCTTATGGTGAAATCCCTCACGGGAAGACGCTTTGCGGAGTAAGAGAACACATGTTTAATTGTGGAATAATGAGATGAAGGACAACGAATTTTTCAGGGAAACTATCCTAGATGGATATTGCATATCATGCCATTTCCGGTGATATGTGGAACGTAACATAACTCCTCACGGTTAGAGAGTTATGGCCATGAGAAGTTAGAGACCCAATGTTTGGGTAATGGACCCAAGTTTGTTTGATGGGTAATGGTATGAGTTATGATAATAAAAAATTCTATAATGATTCAGACCGTGAAATTGTTGTTAAATTGAGACAACATATCCAAGTATCTATGGTAAAAAAATCATCTTGTGGGTCGTTGTATTTTGGGAGTTACACTCCGTGGAAAATAGGGTTTGTGGCTAGTCCTGAAACTAGTAAAAAACAGGTGTTTCAGGTAAAAACGTCATAACTTCTACATAACAGATCCAAATTCAGTGAGACAAAATGTGTTGGTTAGGGTACAGTCTGTAGTATTCTGTGTAACATTTTTAGATCAATTCAAAAAATATTCCGTGCAGGGCATGCTCTACAAGGTCGCTCTCTAGAATAAGCCAGAATTCAACAAGGTATGCCATTTTGCTATAACTCCTTTTTTGAGAGGTTCCAAGTAGTGACACTTGGAGGAATTGCATAAAACACATTGAATAACATTGTGTATTAGTTTAAGATATTTATACATTACAGGTACAAAGTTATGATTAGTTCAAGTTAGGGTTTTTGACTAATCCAAAACTAGGTATGTGAGACTAAAGAAAAGTTTGATGAAAATGCTAGTCTCTTGTTGTTAAAGTTAAGGAAGGTTTGCAGGAATGTGAACATATACACCAGGTCTATTACAGAGCTACAAATCATATTTTGATGATGAAATTGATGAGGGATTGTGGTTGAGTTACATGTTGAGTACATGGTTGAGACAAGTAGTTGATGAGTTGGCACATACATGAGGTGTAAAGTTGATGATGTTGGTTGATGAGTAGTTGACACATGATTGGTACATACTTGGTACATGGTTGGATGCACTTGTTTATGGTATAGGTTGATTACAGGTTGTTCGGTACAGGTTGGTGAATGGTTGATGCACTTGTTTATGGTACAAGCTGATTACAGGTTGATGCATGGTTGATGCATGGTTCAGATTTATTGGTATAGATTTACAGCGGTATATCTCACAGTGATAGTGTGACAGTGGTTCCATCATTTTCTACTTCTACTTCAGGGTGGCAGGATGGGGAAAGGACAGGTGGTTGTAGCCACCTTCCGGTTGTAGCCAGAGAACATAGGGGGTTGTAGCCTCCTTCTGGTTGTAGCCAGAGAATTGGGGAGTTGGAGTTTCCTCAGGTTGTAGCCTGAGAAACTAGGGGGTTGGAGCCTCCTTCCAGTTGCAGCTGGAAACCAAAGGAAGTTGGTGCTTCCAATGAATGTAATTCTTCAAGACATATAAGAAAAAGCATTCCGTGGTTTTCTTCCGATTTGGGTTTCCATGTAAAACACTGGTGTACTGTGTATGTATGTGATTGTTTATTTCTTACTACTCATTATTGGATAATAATTCTATATTGATATAACAATTGAAGAAAAATGATTATAATTACGCTATTACTGATTCACCCCCCCTCTTAGTAATCCAACAATCATCTTGTAATATTTCAGGTTCAAAGGAGCAAAATCTCTACTTTTGAAAAGTGAATGTGGTTTATTTTAGTTCATGTGTTTTTCATTGAAATATTTTGAGACTGCTTCAGCTCTCTTGTTTCTGACATTATTGAACTTATCATATTGTGATATTTTTATGAATTTCTCTTGCATGTGATTTCAAATGTATGGATTATCAAAATCGTTTTTGGTTGTAATGAATTTATCATTTAAAGTTCTTTGAAGACCTTTTTATTTTTACTTTATCTTGCAAAAGTCATAGAAGATTCCAAGTTTAGTTTATCTTATAAAAAAGAAAGAATGTTTGTTGAAGGGAGACTCTAAAACCTCGTAGACACAAATTTCTACTGAGACACTTTAACCTATCTTTTCTTTAAATGATCTGATGTATATTTGTATAATTGTATATAAAGGGTTGTAAATTTGTATATATAAGCTTTATTGGAAAATCTTTCTAGGTTTTATCTTTAGCATTTAACCTTTACATTCATTGTAGAACCATACACAAAATATTCCAACATTTCAACCAAAGAGGAGTACCACCCCTATAAGAACACAAGGAGATTTATATCCTTGCGGGGTTGTTGTTTGGATATTTTCCAATCTGACCATCAACAATGTCCCAAGATGGAGTTATCATACATTGATGCATCATAGATGGGAAATAACAAGGGTTTGGTATTGAGAGACAAGAATTTTCTCAATATATCAATGTTGCTTGTGGCCATATAGGATTAGGGGTTTCAATATTATGCTAATAGAAATGGATCATGGATAGGCCTATAATGGTCATCTAATGAGATAGATGAATAGGTTGCAAAAAACATCCCATCAAAGGACATAGAATCCAAAATGAAAACACCTTACGACATAATAACACCCATAATTTAAAAATAAAAAAATTATTGATACCAAATACCTACTTTAAAAACTTTTGTTGTTATCAATTTCCAACATTAATGTAAAATTAACTAAAATATCAATTTCTAACAATAATAAAATTATAGTTATACATTATGTTAAATAAAAAGCATACATCTATAATGAGTAAATATGCATTATCCAACTAGAAGTTCAAATTGTTGAGCCCATTTGCAATAATCTTTTTTCTTATTATCTTTTTTAGTCCCTGCCTCCCGGTAGGGACTCTAGATTTCTCCTCGCGGTCAACTATCGTTGATTTCTTATTTCTTGGTGTGTTTTAGTGTATTTCTTGGTGTGTTTCGGTAGGTTAGATCTTGAATTTTTATTAATTTTTCCCAATTTGTTAATTTTGTTCAAATTTATTTATTGAACCTCATTTTCGTAAAAATGTTTTTTTTTTTCCTTTTTTTTTTTAATTTTTTCATTTCATGATTGAAATATTTCATTGGCTTAGAAATTGTGATGAGACTTAATAGGCCCTGGTGTATTCAATTTTATTTTTTATTTTTTATTTTTATATTCGTTAGAAAAACAAATGATTTAAATAATACAAAATTGTTCAAATTCATTATTTGCTAATATGTAGGTTGTTTGAGTATTTGTGATGAATGATCTAAGAATGTTGCAATGTCTTCTCTGACAATGGTTCATATGCCATACCATCGCATCGCCTAATTCAGATGACATTTCGTTGGTTCAAATGAAATACCATCTCACTACCTCCGAGTCCACAATGATTGCAATGTATCCTTACCCTTAGACCCCACAATGTTGGAACCCAATCTTACGACGTTGGGAGGAGCACACCCTTGCTAAGGCTAGAACAACTGTTGTTAGACTCAAAGGTAGTGACCCATTGGTAATTTTTATTTGTTATAGTCAAGCTACCTAACAAATGTTGTTTAAATTTTTCAAAGAAAATAAAAATAAACTATACCTAGAGCGTCACTGATCCAATGTCCATCACTGCACCAGCCTGATTGTGCTTTCTACTCTAGCTTCTTGAACCTCTATTACTGGATTTTTCAACTACACTTGGATATGGAACCAAACAAATGGATACTTCATCTACACTCTTTACTTATATGGGCCCATATGTTGGTAGAGATGCTAGAAAAATACTGACTTGGTACTTCTTCATCCCACCCTTCCCAGTCCAGTTCCTATTTCCATCTCGTCACTCTACAATGAATGGATAAATTTCCATGTTCATGCTATGTTTTTGTGTCATATTTCCATTGATGAACAACTTTTTCGGTTCAGGTGTCCAAATGGGTGCAGTATGCATCATCCAAAAATGTCCAACTCATCATTATCCATCAGTTCCTTCTCAAAGAATTCCCTCCTCCTGCTACCCTTTTCACCTGCACTCATCCCAACTATCTGAACCAGTCATTTAAATAGAGGACATGAAGAAAAACCAAACCCTAATGTTTGGGTTAAAGGAAAGTCATATAGTGTAGGATTATCTACCAAAATGAAGCAAATCGATAATCCTTCTTGCGGTAAGAAAGTGAAAGTAGACCCCAACGTTAAGAGGCACCTTGCATCCATATGAAATGGGTGGGGCTGCTGGAGGGATCATGTCATTTTCAAGATGAGAAAGAGTGTATCCCAATCCAATTGATGGGCTAGATGGGGAATGAAATAAGGTCCTTTAGGTGCCATCCCTAAGCCATTATGCCTAAGAATGGAACCTACTTGATGGTTCACCATTGAGAAAGTATCTAGATGGGTGCAGTTTGCAACATCCAAGAATGTTGAATGCATCGTTCTCTATCAGTTCCCACTAAGAGAAATCTCTCCTTCTACCCTTTTCACATGTGCTCATCTCACTACACTCAAACTCTCCGACTACATTCTCACCAATATTCTAAACAATTTTCTCTGACTCAACCATCTCATTTATTTCTCCATATATAATGTCGAATTCACATATCACTCTTTACCCATCTTCATTTCTTGTTGTCCTCTTTTGCAAAGACTTATCATAAGCCCTTATGTTGGTCTGTTGAATCCTGTCATCTCATCCCCCAACATTACAGATTTAGTTATAAATGGCGATGGTGATGACATGGAGGTTTTTACCATAAAATGTCCCAATATTATAACTCTAAATATAAAGATGACAATTTTTTTGAGTGTGAATGGGGTGTTCTTTCACGTTCTTTCTGACACCATATGCAATCTCAAAATTGAGTGTGCAAGTAGTTTGGTTGAAATATTTTCAACGAAGAGTTACACAGATTCTCAGTTGATAGGATTCTTGATATTGTGAGTGACTTCAAATCATTGAATAAAATCTCTATCGATCTTTTTGACAACCTTGAAAGGGAAAACAATGAGATGACCATTCCTCTTTTCAAGATGCTCAAAAAGGATTCCTAGTTTGGAGTTTTTGTCCATGGGTGGCATATTTGCTGTGATAGGAAATAATTTCTATGATAACTTATTTGAGCTAGCTTATTAGATAAAATTTGAGGATATTACCCATGTTTAACAACCTTTATGTGTAGGCTATGGTGGGAAGAGTTACCACTGTATAATGTGCATCAAATAGGCCATATAATACTTCCTTTATTTTTATTTGTAAGTGGCAAAAGTCACCGGATTCTTTGAGATACTGATGGTGCTTGTATTATCACAATAGATTGGAATGGGCTCATCATACTCAACCTGTATATTTGTTAGTGTTTTTTTCATCCAAAGAACCTTTGTACAACATGATGTTGCTGCAATGTACTCTGACTTAGCTGTAGATAAGGATATTGATGATTGTTTATTTCTTATCCATGATACTAAACACTCACCCAAGTAGAATATTTCTCCACTGGTGCTTCATAACTCATTTGTGTAGAAAAATGGAATAATGATTTGAAAAGGAAAATAAAATGCAACGATGGATCTAGTTGGTTATTGAAGATTCCATTCATTAAGAAGTGGGCCCACGAAATGCAAATTTAAAAGACCCAATCTACTTGGTTTTCCGGAGCGAACAACTACATAGAATGGTAAAATGTGATTGTTGTCATTAATTTATTTATATGGATTCAAAGATTTTGTTAATTGTTGTTTGGGTGTGCAAGATTTTACCTAAGCTCTTGTAGAACTTTGCAGTGAATAACCTAGTAGAACTTAGCAATGAAATTTAATTACTTTGCAGACAATTTCAGAAGCTATTATGAAATAAATTCGAATATTTTGCTATTATGAAATAAATTCAAATATTTTTATGGGGAATAACCAAGTAGTAGAACTTGGCAGTGAAATCTAATTACTTTGTAGACAATGTCAAACGATATGATGAAACATATTAAAATATTTTTTTACGGAATAACCAAGTTAACACTAATTACTATATTAATGAATTACTACGAATGCACACATATTAATGTATTTCTATTACTACATTTCATGCACATATATTAATGCATTTTTGTTACTATATCTCATGCAAGATCAAGAATAACAAGGACAACAAGCTGCATGTACTGCCTCTAAAAACTTTACTTGTTAGTGTCTACACGGTTTATATAAATAATATTCAGACATTTCCTTAGTCATTCGAAAAGAATGCAGATCTATACTTCCCATGATCTTTATAATAATTAAAAAAGTAAAAACATCTCAATGTTTCTTATATTTTAAAATATGACTTAAAAGTTTAAAAATTACTACATACAAATTTCTATAAAATTATACTAAAAGATTAAAAAATGTTAATAAATATAAAATTATTGAAATTGAAAGATTAAAAAAATATTAATAAATGTAAAATTATTGAAATTAAAAAATTAAAAAAATATTAAGAAATGTGAAATTATTGAAATTTTAATAAGTGTAAAAAAGTTGACATTTAAAATTTAATTTTTTACCTCATTTGAAAAAACAATACAATATTAGATTTTAACATATATTATAATACAATATTACATTATATTGCATTACATTATATTAGTTTTTTTGTGGTCTTATCTTTTCTTATTAATTTAAGGTTTCGAAATACGTGAAGGCTGTAATAACACTATCAAGTTATTGACCAATGAAAAGTTAAAAAAATACTATTTTTGTTTTTAAAAAAAAAAAAAAAATTTAATTGTTATGTTGAACATTTAAATTGATATAAATTTTTCAAGTCCACACAAAACTAATATGAAAGTCAACGCTAACTCATTGCTATATACTACCTTCGACAGTACAATAATAAGATTCTTTCACAATATTCTTTGTCTTTGAAGTGAAATGGAAGTAAAAAAGTGAATTATCATTGAAATACATTTAAGTAAAATTTAAATTGAAATTAATTTCATTGTTGTCACTTAATTTATTTTTTGTGAGCATTCATGAGCCCTCTAATTTTTTCCTGTCCATTTCCAACCCAATTCCTGTCTGTCTTGCTCCTATATAAGTTTTTACCATACTGCACAAACTTCCGGGGCTACGCTTCGTTAATAATGAAGAGGAACCCCGCACAACATTTGCAAATATTAAAAAATGTGCATTAGTCGATTATTGGAAGTCTAATAATAATACATGTTGGTTTGATGTTTCACTGAAGCTATTTGTTGGTTTGATGTTTAACTGAAGCCATTAAAAATTTCCAACCTATTGACAACCTATTACTTCCCTATTAACCGAAATATATTTTCTATCACCTAATGTTGTAGAATGTATATAAAACATGAGGAATACATTTATTTATTATTTTTATCTAGACATATTTGCGATAATACGATATTTCAACATCTATAAAAACATCAACTATTTTTTTAATTAAGAATAGATTTAATAATGATTATTAATGGTATTGGAAAAGAATTCATTATCAAACTAATTAGAATCTTATTGTATGAGTATTTTCCAAAAATAAAACAACCTTAGTGACCATTAGTTGTTTCTTGTAATTAATCCACATTAATAATGACAATAATGATGGTGGTGGTTAATGTCTACTGAGACAAAATTTGGTCTATGAAACTTTATGAAAGGTAAGGAATTATTTGGTTTTGCTTAAAAAATTATTTATGTGCTCAAAAACATTTCAGAGAAACATTTCTAGATCACCATAGTTTTGATAAGTTAAAAGGTTAGGAAGGTTAGTATTGTAACAAATGTTTTGAAATTGTGATCTAATATCGGTGTATGTAGGACATTCTAAAAGAAAGTATATCTTCAACCCTCTTAGTGTCACAAATATGACAAATTATTTCAACCTACAATGTTTTGGAAATTGTCCAAGGCATGTTTCACTTTTGAGCTAGTGAGAATTTTTGTTTAGTTTAGCAATGTAGATTTTCTACTTTACACTAGTCAAAAGAGAGAGAGATATTCTAGATTAGGGTTGAGCACCTCCTTATAATATCTTGATTTTATTTTGTTCTCTAATTATTTATCGCAACATAATTTCTCCTTAAATTTGGACGTAATAATATATTTAATATTATCATTATTTTGCAGAGTGACCTATTCCTTTATCCTCAAATGATTTAGCCAAGACTTGGCATCTTTATGCCAACCCTTGTTGAGTCATGGGTGATTTTGACTAGAGTTTGGATAAATCAAAAGAAGTCTCTTGTCTTCCATGTTGTTTACCTTGTTCTTATACATTAGGTAGCTAGTCACAACTGTGCTCTCAAAGGGGAAAATACTTATTTATGTGAGAAGGATGGGATATGTTGTATTTCCTTATTTTTTAGATTATAAGTCACAATTTTTTTTTGGATTTTATCTATCTTTCTCCATCATTCTCTAGAGATAATGCAGCCCCAAACTTCATAACCATATAAGATAACATGAGTGAAAAGAGTCTCAAAGAGGAGTTTTTTCTTAACCCATAGCCAAAGGTTTGATTATTTGCAGTTGTTTTCAAGTTCATAATAATATTTCGACCCTATATTTATCCTTTTCTCAATTATACAATTCTAGTTAAGTTTTTGATGAAGATCGATACCCAGATATTTGTATGAAATCACTTCCTCTAAGCTATTTTTTTCATACATGAAATTAGCATAATTGATCTTTTTGGATTTAATTACCATAACCTTTGTTTTGTCATTGTTAATAATCATACATGTGTTAGAGAAAAAATCTTTGAGGATTTTTAATTTATTGTCAATATCATAAGAACTCCTTTCCATAAGAACAATATTATCAGTGTAAAAAATAAGGATAATGACCATACCAACAAGAGTTGGGTTGACACAACCTTCTTTTTCCAAGCAATCCTCTAACTTGTCAATGTATGTGCTAAAAAGGGTAGGGGATAAGAGTCAACCTTGTTTAACTCCTATATTACAATTTTTTTTTTCCAACCAACCCTTGGTATTCATAAAAATGGAAGTAACATTCTCGTACAACCTTACTAAAACAACACTCAACGTGAAAGGAAATTTTATCTTTTCTAACCTATTCCAAAGGTTAGTCATCGACACTATGTCAAAATATTTTATAAATTCAATGAACCAACTTAGGAGATTGATTTTTCTATTGCGACACTCTTTTGTAATGATTGTGAGTGTAAAAATGTCATCCATAGTTGAGAGTGAATAGAAATGGATGGGAAACTCTTATTTTTCTTTTAAAGACTAATCGTTTTTCTTGTCCAGAATTTGTGATTTTTGTTGAAGTGTTTTGAAAGAAATAATGTTGATTAGCTTGCACTGAAAAATCCAAAATAACAAAAGAAACCTCATGTACCTTCAATCAAAAGAGTTGTTATTCTGGTGACAACAACATGAGCTCCTAACTCTAGCTTGGCCTTTAGTTCATTTTCCATGGCTTTATAGCCATACGCTGATCTTATTTTCCATATGATCTGGATTATTTTCGGCATGAAATGAGAGCGGAGACATAATAAATAAATGCACAAAGATATCGCGAATATCCAATAGTATAACATAAATGTATCAGAGATGCAACCATAAACACAGAGATACAATAATACACGATTTCTATTAATGAAATAAATGTACAAAGACTGTAAAAGTACAGAGTGAAAGACTCGCTAGAATGGTGGTAACTTATCTCTGAGAAGAGATGTGACGACTACTCTCATTCGCAAGAAGATGATTATTACAATGAGGCTCTCAGGGCATTTTTAACATAAGGAAAATCCAAAACCCTAAACCCGGAAGATGAAAATCCAAAAGGCTTGCGGGCCACGATGGGGGTAGTTGATACGTCAACTTCCCAGGGGCTTAACTTTTGCATATGATCTTCGTTTGGGGCACTCAATACACAATTAGAAAGATATATCCGAGGACTACAACTTTTGTGTGAGAAACATTGAACTTTGTTCCATGTTGCTCCCCGTTTTCCCAAAAACAACGTCGTTTAGGGCCTCAAAATGGCTTCGGAAGTTCAGGACCCAAAAGCAACTAAAAATAGTAAATTACCAAAATTGTCAGTAAATTGTTTTGCGCCAGTTGGAAAAGGTGGGTGACCACCGATATCCACCTGGATCAATACTCCCTCCTTAGGAAGCAATGGTCTCCATTACGTTGAGTTCCCAGGAGAGAGGGAAATGTGATTGTTGAATCTGAATCTTGGTGAGCTGCTTGCCTTGTTGGAGACGTGGCACTGCTTGGTTTGTTGAAGGTTTTCATGAACCTGTGGCTGGAAGGGTTGGACCTTTTTAACCAGTCTAGCTACATGAGATGACTGTGTGTAGAAAGAATCTTTGTGCTTTGCTGCAACCTTGTTGACCTGCTTCTGTTGGATAGAAGGTGCTTGGGCCGAGGCTGTAGTGGTTGCAATATCCTTCTGTTCACCTTTTGAACAGATTGTGAAGAAGCTGAATTTTGTAGTATGATATAATACCTTGCGACACTATTTAGGTGGGGCAGTATTTGGAACTACCTCTGGTATCCTATAGAGATGACCCCCCAGAGTAACAATGACACTACGAGGTTGAGACTCATAGATAGCATGGTGTTTCCACATATATGGCTGGCCCAAAAGAGCATCACAGACATCCAATGGGGCAACATCACATAATACCTCATCCTTGTAGGGTTGGATGCCATATGCCAATCGACATTGTTGGCCGACATGAAGATCTCATCCCTGGCGAAGCCACCCAATACTGTATGGATGCAGGCGTGGTGTTGTCAACAATCCCAACTGTTTGACGACCTCTGCTGAGATGAGGTTCTTCTGGCTTCCGCTATCAACAATAAAATGCAGCGGGGTCCCCTTCACCTACATCTGTGAATGAAAAAGGCGCTCTCCCTCTTCTGGATCTGTTGGTTCTTCTAGTTGAATTGTTGTGGTCACGACAATAACAGTGGGGTCTGTGTCGATGATCTGTCTTTTACCAGTATTTTCATAATCAGATTTGGAATCAAGGTTCGACTCCTTGTCTTTGATCTTGGCCACCAATGACTATTTTGAGCGACATTCATCAGTGTTGTGCCAGGGGCTTTTGCGGAAATCGCACCATTTTCCAGTGTCCTTCTTTGTCTTCCCGTGACCCTTCTTTTCATGTGGCATAGACTAGTTTTCAAGAATTTGTTTGTTAGGGCCACCTTTCTCATACTTTGGTTGTTGCGAATTTGCAGAGCCAAACTCTCGTTTGTTCTGGTGCTTAAACTTCTTTTTGATTTAACAGCATATTGATATGCATAACTGAGTGATGAGATGTCCAAAAAATCCATTTTAGTTTGGATGTATCTGTGTAGAGCCCCGCAGTATTTTAGAACCAAATGTCGTTCAGAGTCCTTGATACCCAGCTTGGTTTGCAAGGTATGGAAGGTATTGGTGAACTCCAGAACTTCTTGGCCCCTCTCTTGCCGCAATGTGATCTATCTCATGTATTGGTCCTCATAGTTGCCAACAAGGTAATATTATTCCTTTACCGCATCCATGAAAAAATCCCAAGTAGGCTCGGCCCCATATATTCTAGACTCCTCTGTGGAACTCTTCTCCCAGTAAGTTTCCCACCAATGTTTGACATGGGGGAGAGCTTTAAGGAGTGCGAAGGTGATCTTTTCTCTGTCGAAAAAATTGTGAACAAAGAAATAACCTTCTAGCAGATTTAACCATTTGTCTAGGGCTTCTGCATCTATTTGTCCTTCAAATACTGGAATATCAAAATTAACTTGTACCTTTAAAGGAGAGGTGCCTCCAAAGTGGCCGCTTGATGAATATGCGCATGTTGCTATCGGTAGGCGTTGAAGGATGTGGGAAAAATTCTCCATCATTTCGTCCCTCTGTCGCGTGAGAGCTTGCTCAAAAAACAATTTGATAGAATCGTTTGCTCCGTCGTTTTTCTTTTCTTCCACCATTGAGGGTTTCTTGGGTGTGTTAGAGCAATTTTCCTCAAGAGATACAAGCTCAAGACCCAACTTGCTATACTTAGACCTCGTCGAGGACATGCACTGAAAACGATCAAGAGTAGCCTGCTCTGATACCACTGATCCAAATTATTTTCGGCATGAAATGAGAGCAAAGATATATAAATAAATGCACAGAGATATCACGGATATCCAATAGTATAACAGAAATGTATTAGAGATGTAACCATAAACACAAAGATACAATAATACACGATTTCTATTAATGAAATAAATGTACAGAGACTGTAAAAGTACAGAGTGAAAGACTCGCTAGAATGGTGGCAGCTTATCTATGAGAAGAGATGTGACAGCTACTCGCATTCACAAGAAGATGATTATTACAGTGAGGCTCTAAGGGCCTTTTTAACATAAGGAAAATGCAAAACCCTAACTCTGGAAGATGAAAAGACAAAAGGTTTGCTGGCCCCTATGGGGGTAGTTGATACGCCAACTTCCCATGGGCATAACTTTTGCATATGATCTCCGTTTGGGGCGCTCGATACACCGTTACAAAGATCTATTCGAGGACTACAACTTTTGTGTGAGAAACATTGAACTTTTTTCCATGTTTCTCCCCGTTTCCCCAAAAAATGTCGTTCAGGGCCTCAAAACGGCTCCGAAAGTTTAAGACCCGAATAACAACTAAAAATAGTAAATTACCAAAATTGGCATAAAACTGTTTTGCATCAGTTAGAAAAGGTGGGTGCCCACCGATATCCACCTGGATCACCATAATAATTCCATAAACCTTGGCTAAAAGAGGGTTAATCATAATAGTCCTATAATTACAATGATTGTTTTTATCCCCGCTTTTAAAAATAGGTAAAATGAGGCCTTGAGTCCATGGTTTAGGGAAATTGGAAGCCCAACTTGACTGATAAATTGAAGAGAGTGTGGATGTGAGGGTGAGGATAGACCCTTCAATTTTTAATATTTCAGCTTGGTATCCTTTGATGTCCTTAGATTTCGCTTAACACCAAACTCTATGTTTTCTATTGAAAAAACTTATTCCTTTGTAGGAAGAGTTTAAATGTTGTCCATGAATTAGGGGATTCGTAAGGATTTTTAAGGTAGGAATTCTAGTCCCTCAAGCTAATCATTTTTTTCTTTAGTTTTA